>JAODLI010001365.1:0-11295 GCA_027575585.1 Percopsis omiscomaycus
CCCTATAAATTGGGGACGGGAATCGGCAGAGACCTCAGTCATTTTTTTTTCATCATAATAATTTATCATTAAAAATAATTGATCGTATAGCTAGTTCTCTTATTTATAACAAAAGTTAATGTATCTGTCTCAGCAGCCAATACAGAGTACAGCAAAGTCGTTTAATTGCAATTTTACTGGCACTCTTTTTAACAGTGCTGTTGCTAGCTCCTCCTGCAGTGTAGGTAGGTAGCTCTTATGTTTCAGTACCACTCTAATTAGGGAGGAGTGGAGACAAAAGGCAGTCAATTTGTCCTGAACCCCAGAGCGTGGGTTTCGCCATCTGTCCACACCTACCGTTCTTTCTCTCACACACACAAACACGCCTACACATAGGGGAACTGCAGCATTTTGGTGCACATAACTTCCAACAGTTTTAAAATCAATATACCACACTAACGTCTCTAAAGGCGGCTTGTGGTAATTACAGACACACAAACGCATATAGAGAACTGGAGCACTTTTGCCTCACGTCCATCATTGTAATACCCCCCCCCCCCCCATGAAAGCTGCATCATTAATTAGAGAGACGGCCCATCGGCCCCTTCAGTTGATTCTCTGGTGGCGTAAAGCCCTTCACATAGAGGCCCCATGCCACAGAATGCATAGGACAAAGGCTCCTCTGTACGCGCTGGATGTTTTGTTGCTCAACCTACGGTCGGGGGCCAGCCTGCTAATTGCAGCAGATATAGTCTGCAGTAACTACTGTAACCAGCCAGTCGAAATACTCAGACCATTGTGTTGAGCATCCACGTTGTTCAGACTTCATGTCTCCACTGTGGCTTAATAAGGCTAATGGGAGGGACACAAATGCATGTATAGGAAAGATGAGAGTGGTGGAAGTATGGAGAGTGTGAAAATGGGGAATTAAGGTCAGGGTGAGAACACTGAAAGACACAAGCTTTCTAGTGAAAATAAAAAACAAAGGAAAAAAAGTGTGTGCGGCGCATAGGAAAAAAATGAAGGTAGGGTGGGCTGGAGGGAACCACATAACTGTCACGCTTGAGACATTAGGCGCTCCAGGCTTGTTTTGGTACAAGGAGATGAGGTGATTTTCCATGTCTGTGTCTAAGGTTACCAGAGTATGACAGAAGCTGAAATGCTGGCTTGAAACATGGGTCCATTTGTCTCTGTGCCTTGAGTACAGCTATAGATGGGATTTAGAGATTCTTCAAAAATTCCCACTTTTTCATGTGTGTGTTTCATGTGGACTGGTGTAAACGAGCGGGGGTGGGGGCAAATGAGGCTGAATTTATTAAAAACTGACACTGTGGTCATTACAGCTACCCAGCACTCTGTATCACAGCTGTCACAATTCATCGTCCGCTTAAAGGGCAAATGGAGAGATGGAATCCAAATTTCAGCGGACGGGGCAGGGGTAGTGATGGTGTGTTCTGTGACCAGTTTGCTAATAAAAGTAAAAGCACAGACACAGCCATCTAGAGTTCATTGGAGTAGTTGTAGTGTTGCAGTTTGCACTAGACGGAGCTAGATGGATTGGATGGAGCTGCCCACTCCCTCGTATTGAAAATGTCCCTTTTGTGTTGATAATGGCAATAGAAATATTTTCTGGATGGTAGTGGTAACCCACGCTGTTCAGTGTTATGTTTGCTGTGTAATGAGTAGGGTACTTAAACATCTGTCATGTTTAGCTCCCCAGATTCCCTTGTGATGCTTAGTTATGTGGTCAGTGTATTCGCAAGATTCATTAAAAAGCTAAGCATTGATCTTTATTTATATTTTATGTAAGACAGAGAGGTAAAACCATTAACTGTGTGTGTCTTTGTGCTGTAGCATATTGTACACACACATGCAAGTTTCTGCCTCTTTTAGTGGCATGGAAACAGGTCAAAGTGCACATGAAACCGAGCGACAGTCTAAAAGAAATGGAGTGAGAGATAAAAGCTACGTGATCATGGCTATTGAAAAGACTCCTGTCAAACCATAGAATACAATCACAAGCAGGGTCAGGGGTCTTGTTGGTGGCTTATATACTTCCTCATACACACAAACTTCTGTACTAGCACTGTATCTAGACACTTCATTACAACAACATGACTATCCTCATTCTTTCTTTGACAGTTATTGTAAAATATAACTGCCGAAAACTGTCTGCAATGACATCACTGTGTTGCCAGCATAGTAACATGGTTGAAACATAGTAGTCAGTGCAACAAAAATAGTTTTAAAAAAGCAATTCCCAGCAAATCTCTTAATTACACGAACATTGTTAAACAGTTCGTGCTTGTATAAATATTGATAACTCCAATGAACAATCAACACGACCACATGTCCAGTTTATAGTTTATAGTCATCCAGATCTTTTGTGTGCAATGGGGCTTTGCCATCGTTTATGGAACTGATGATCAAAAAGGGTTTTGGAAACCATGATTTGGTGTCAGTCTCTATCTGTGTATATATAGCTTTTTTTGCTTTGCATTGGCTGGCATTAGGTTACCTTCATCCTAGATCACCGCAGAACAGAGACGTATTCCCCAGTCATTCCTACCGTTTCAATTATTGAAGTCATTAAAGCTGTAAAGTGGAGTTTCTAATGACATGCAGTTAACACAGCACCTAGGACAACCAGCACCCAGGTTTGTTACTCCCAATTAGAGGGATAATTGGCACTTTATATCTACTATTGCAGTTCAAACCTATCCAGATTCCCCAGAGGAGCTCGACAGTTTCACTGTTTGCACTAATGTTTGATTTGTGCCCATTTGAATGCAGAGCCAGTGCCTCAATCGCGAGTTCTTACAAATGTCATATCATGAATATTCATCTATCTCCCTAGTTTTGTTTTGCTCAATAATCGCTGGCGAGGCATTGCCGTGCTGGTGGAGGGGGAAGAAAACTTGGCCTGAAGCTTAGCCAGCTTTCAGTAGGTTTTGGATTACACTCTGTTGCTTGTGCCTTTTCGCTAGTTTCGTAATTAATTACTGATTAGCGCTTTCAGCCTGACATAAAAGCTGAAGGGAAAACGCAATATTTTAAGTTTCACCGTTTAAGTCTAGTGCTTAATGGTCTGTAAATCTTTGTTTATTAGTGGCGTAGAGATGACATGCCATTACAGAGGATGTGCCTGTGACAACAAAATGAGTGGTGGTTGTTATTTGTTTGCACTCCTAAACAGGCACCATATAGGTACCTTAGTTTTACTGGAGTTTAGCCTTGAGTTTAGCCTTGAATCAGAATAAAATGGCGTCTTTGGTCATTGACACGTTATTTCTGCAGTGTAGACCCTCCACCCCTATCCACCATCCATCCACTCTCTGATTAAAACAATCAGTAATGCTACTGGCACATGGTGTATCTGTTAATGCTTTATCAGCGTTAGTAAAACTTTACTGCTGATGCACTTGCCTGCTAGCTTTCCCCCCCCCGGCTTTCTCTGCTACTTTTATTTACCTTTTTTTTTTTTTCAATCTTTAGTTTTGTCCTTTCAATCTGTTTTATTTATTTGTCCCTTTATGCCTTCCTTCCTATCTTCCTTCCTTCCTTCCTTCCTTCCATTCTGCATACATTTAAGTCTATGCAGTGTGGTTTCTAACCCTTTGCTTTTTCTTTTGGCTCTTCCATCTCGCCGCATGCTTTGCTCTCACATGCGACACATATTTCCTACCGAATGACACGTGGCTGTGTTCTCAGTCCCACAGCCATTTGTGTCATTTGGTTATTTGTTCTTCCCTTCCCTCAGCAAATAGTTTTTCTCTGGAATGCCTCACTTTATCTCTGTGTCAGACATAGCCGAGCAGTATTATTACAACCCGTGCCATGTGAACAAAGTAGATGTGGGTTTAACACGGGGTGATGCTGTATCACAGGGGGCATATTTGGTTTCGGTGTGTGTACCGCAAGATGCGTTATTCTTGTGAGGCCTCCCCCAGCACCCACATGTGATATGGCTCAAATCAAAGGTTGTATACAGATTCCTGCTCATTATGTCTACTATGTCTGAGGTCTACTGCTTGTTGTTGGTGGAAAAGTTTGGTGTTTTTTACACCCCTATGGTGTTGTTTTACACGGCCCTGGGGGTGAATTGTCATTGCTTGTGTGTGTGTGTGTGTGTGCGCGCCTGTGTGTGCATGGATGAGGGAGCAGGATGAGAGGAATGGAGTGAACGAGACAGAAAAGGTTAGTCACGTCTGGTTCTGTGTCGCACTTGAAGTACCTCAAAACTCCAAAATGGGGTCAGAAAAGTACTTGTATTACTGGTGCCATTGGAATGTCATTTTGGCTGAAACTTAACGGGATAGTGTGTCTTAAGCTCCCCGTAACACATAGACACGGGGCGTGTGCCTGTGTGCTTCGTCCAATCCTGTGCCTCTGGTTCCCATCCAAACAAAACGGCAAGGTATTTCATGGTCATTATGGAGTTATACGTGTTTGCACGTATCTACAAATTTTTTTAAATTACTTATAAATGTGCATAATAATATTAGATTTGACTAATTAGAACCAATACAATATTTTGCTGAGGGTTGGCACCAGAACGAGAGCGTGGTATCAGTTGCTTGTGTGAGCTGGTCGTTTATATGCAGGTGACACAGTGAGGCAGATAATGATTCATCTGAATGCAGCTCTAATTATCCAAAGGGCACTTGTATCAGTGACCAGTCTCCACCTTGTTCTTTCTCCCAGTCCCCAAAGCAAGCACGTCTTCGGCGTTATTGTCCCAGACATTTGCCAATATGATTAGTAAATGGATCAATATTCAGGCCAAGTAGAGCCTGTGGGGCAGATGTACTAACACAGTCTTTACGCCTGTTTTAGGCATAAAGACCATGATTAGAATGAAAAACAATCATCATAGCCTTAGTAACAACAACCACAAATATAGTATTAATAATAATTATAAAATAAGATGACAAGAATATAGCACATACAAACGTAAGCCTACCATAATGTATCGCCACCTAATTATTTAGTAGTTATGCTGCAGTTTTTCTTATTTCTGTAGTAAAGGGTTTGTAAAGTTTGAACCAACTTTGCGTAGGCTATGTAATGCCTGATACACTTGACCAATGAACTTGCTTTTCGTAAGTCAGTCATGCCTATAATATCCACATACTTGAAGAGATAAATGGTCATTATAATTTCGATTGCCATCTTGATTTGCTAATATGTCCTAATTGACTAGTGAAAGTATTTGAAGCACTTCTTTCTGACCTGCAGATACAGGGCAGGAACAATATTTAATTTTCCAGATTAGGCATATAGCTATAATGCATTTCACAATGCAGGAGGCTCTGAATATAGCCTATGGCAATTTGTAGGCTTGCAGGCCTATCTTCACTAATGATTAATGGAAGTAATAGCCAACTGTGGCACACATTCACTGTCCACACGGGGTTTGCTGTGGTTATCCGTGCGTTGCACAGGTTTATTCATACACGTATCACACACAGGTCTTGCGCTGCCTGTCAACAAATGGGATCGCGTCCAAGTATACCATAGAGACCCTGCGTAGTCGCACTCTCGGTCCGTCTGCTCCCAGGGAGTCTCTCTCCAGCTGTGCTCACTCACCGCTTAAGAAAGCGCCCTCTTGGGGCGTCCTTTTTTCAGTGGAAACCGCGTTAATTGCGTCTGTGATTTTGTTTCACGGTGTCCCTCTCTGTGAACCTTTAATGCCAATTATGAGGCTGCCAAATAAAACCATTTGGTTTTCTGCAACCTGTAACATGAGAACTTCCAATTCGGCATCGGTGAAATATTTTTTTGTGGGTTCTTGTTCGTTTCTCTTCATCTTTCATTGGACTTATCTCTGATGACTTCAGTCTATAATGTATTCTGAAAGCTGTCAATTTATAGGTTGATGATCGCCACACCCGCATACGCTCGAAGTGGCTTACCCGACTTCGAGCGATGACCTCTACGCTCATTTCGACCAGGTGCGACAGTTTCCTGAATCACACTTTTAAATGATCGTAAGCCTCTTCCCACGCTTGAATCTGAGATATTTTCTAAGAAGGTTTCATGAATTAGGGCCATTGTCTCCAAAGATGGCAGGGATGCCACTTTGTCAGTGACTTTGACAGCTTTGACAGGGTGAAAAAGACAACGCTGAGTGCAGGAGTGTGCATTTGACAAAAACAAAGGTCTTACTGTTATAGATGTCTGGCATTGTTATGGATGTCTAGAGATATGGGCTAAATCACAAATAGAAAGGTTTTCGAGAAATAAAATGCTAAGTCGTTCAATTTCTTTTAGACCTATTTAGGATCTTTAAAGTTTTTGTATTTCCTGAAAGCTGAAAGCTAAAAGCTACTACATAATCACCATTGATAATTTTTTTTAGTCACATAAATTAGTTGTCTTTTTGTGTTACTGTCTTAAACTGTGTAGTACAATGTTAGCAGACATTACAAAGCTGTTGAAGGATGCATGCTGAGAGATTTTTTTTTCACTGTTTGTCCCCATGACCTTTCATTTTTCTTGTCCTTATACCATAGTTCTGCCAAAATGCGTTGTGTTCAGAAAGTTATATTTCTTCACATTATAATCATTAAGTCCCTCTCCACTACTGTGCAAATGACGCATGATGCATGCTTTTTGTTGTTTTATTTTAATTTTTTATATGCTGCTTGTTTGAGCTGAGGGCCTACTTGACTTCCAACCTCTTTACAGGTTTGTTCTGCTTTAGGCCGCCGTTCAGCCATTCTTACCTGTTAATTTGTCTGAAATACTTAGTTTTCCTCAACTCAAGTGATGTGGGAAATCTTGAGATGCTGGTTAATATGTTCACAGTTATGTGCTATAAAAATGGAGAAAGGTTTACTGCAAGTGAATACTGTCTAAACACCGTTAAGATATGCCAAGTTCATTTATTTGTCCTTTGATCCAAATATTCCACAAATGAAGACCATATGGTGACAAGTGGGCATTTTCTCTCCTGTGCTTATGCCTTGGAGTGCCAAAAAGGCATTTCAATTTTCAAATAGCTGAGAAAGGTTTGGCATAGACTATGACTTCTAAGGTAATAATAAAACCCTGCAAACCAAATATTGTGGCCATTAAAGAAAACATGTAAATCTGCCGAAGTCGCCTTGTCACAATTACAATTTTGAAGATACCTTTAAGTCTTCGCCGCTAGTTTATAATTCAGTCTGTCTCTATCCACAGAATGAATGATTAGGGTTTTGCAGCAGCACAGGCTAAACATTGCAAAATACCTTTGTGAAATTTGACTGATTTGGGGCTGCATTTATTTTTATTTTTATGGTCCCACACAGCTGAGCTTGGTTTCAGACTGCTTACATTTCACATCAAATCAAACAAACTGTATTTTAGTCTCAGCTACTTAGCAAATTGCCTGCCTTCTTCAAACTTCTTCAAAACTGCCTTGTCAAATAGCTGTTTTGTCAAACTAACCAGCTTCTCAACCCTGACTTTTATAGTGTTGCAAAACTGTACATCTGCCTCCCTAGTTATCACTGGATGACAGGCAATCTGCCTCTTATCAAGTGCACCCTTTCAAATATCCTTTGGTCCACCAGATTCAAACAACAACCTGCAAAAACCTGCTACTGTATTGCTGTACTAGGTCTTTAAGGAGTTCTGTCTGACTGTGAAAGATAGTGTCATATTATCAAAACTCGTTATGAAAGGACTAAATGTTCAAGCATGCATGGCCAATAAGCATGCTATAAAATGAAAAGGAATAAAAATTTGCGCATATGTGACTATCAAGCATGCAATAGAATCAAAAAGCATATGGTACATGATTCATCTGTACAAATCTCCATCTTCACTATTGGCCAGACCACAGTTTCCGCTGTAGTTATTGGACAATTGCGTTTCATTGCTTGTAAAAAAAAAAAAAGAGCTCAGAAATAATTGCATGTGAAAATGCAATGTTAATGTTACACTCTGTTTGAAGTGTACCAGAAATATCCCCAAGACAAAGAACGAGCAAGGGATTTTATAATGGATATCTCATGGCTAGGCTTTTACACAAGCAGCATAATTTGCATCTTAGAAATTACAATTAAGCATTTGCAAGACATAACGTGAAATTAAACTATTCATCGGTTCGATGACAGAAATGTCCCAAAATATATTCTGGCTTGTACCACATTATTGCTGTTCCTTTTGAGCCAAGATGTTGCTTGTGGAGTGTGCATGGTGGCTACCGGCGCCTAGATAGGGGCCCAGTGGGCCACAGTGCCATGTTTACATTCTCATCTGTCTGATGGACCTGTCTGATAAAGCATTGGGCCAGTCTGCAGCAGAGCCAATAAAGGGTGGTGAGGGGGGGACAGGGGGAGGAATCAGGGCTCACTGGCAGAAGCAGCAGCAGGGAAACTCTCGTGTCAGTTCAGCAGTCTAGGCTCCGTCGTCTAATGGAGCCTAGACTCTACTGATAACCCAAATCCTGCATGCTTGCCACTTGCTGTGCATTGGACGATGTCAAGGCAGAGCCAGCCAGCTGATTTAAAAGCAGAAGAAAAATGCCAACAAAGTCTAATGCCAACAAAGTCTTCTCACCCAGTTTTGTCATTTTTGGCTTTGTGACATTACTGTCGTGGCTCTGTTGTTAAGCTCAGCAGTATTAACACGCTCAACTTTCAGCTCACATTAGCATCTATGGCCATTGGCTTTCAAACTTTGTGAATATCATGGGCATTTTTTTAGTTTTAACCGGCTTGCACGTGCGAGCTAGCCCATGTCTGCTTCTCTGCTCACACTGACACCTCCTAATAGCATGCCCACTCTATTACCATGGCTACAGTAACTACAATCTTTCTCAGGCTCAGGAACATTTTATGACATTACTCTTTATCTGTGTATCTGTTTATCTGTGTTAAAGTAGATTTACTAACAGTAGTGCAGTTTACGCTGCGTCTGTTTATGCGAGTTCGGTAATAGCGCACGCTATGCTTCCTCATTTTGCGTAGTATTTATCAAACCTGACCCCCTTCAGGCAATCAGCGCATACTCCGCCCTCTAGCGTAATTAGCGCGCCTCTTAAAGAGCAAAGAATGGGCCCGCATGTATCTATCATAGATCTTCCTATGGGAAAAAGAAAGCGCATGGCTGCTTAATCTGTAACGTCGGATGATTTCTGGTTCGCTTAATTGGAAAAGAGTGATTCTCGTGGCAAAAATCCTGTCTGCTCGCCGTCTTGGCCTATGCCTTCGCCTTGCTTGGATCACTGCTGCCATTGAATAGGGTACATTTTTACACACAGGAAAACGCGCTTCCTGGTTTAGACCTGCTTTTAAGAGACAGAGAATTCCCCCCGCAGAATAGAGGCGCGCTCTTACTGGCAGTCACCACGGAATATATAATTAGGCGCACTTTACGCGTATCCTCACACCTTTTTTGGGTGGAACTCCCACTTTTCCCATGACCCTCCCACGAACGCATATTGAAAGCGCAACTTGTCTCTTCTCGCTCATGTGGCAGGCAATCTGCGATTTTACACAATTGCGCCCTGTTTGTAAATAGCCCGCATCGGTTAAGTCAGTCTTTGTGAACAATTAACGGCTTGATAAATCTAGCTCTTAGTGCACAAGTTCACGGCGCCGGTAAATTTAAGGTGTGGCCAATACTTTTTTACTCATTTGTGGCGGTAATTGTCAGCGTAGTTTTAAAAGGGTTAGATTAGAATGAATAAATTATCAGTAGGACTGGTGGGGGCTGTCTTTAATTAATTTCTACGAACACACCAGGAGGCCTTTAAATAGTTTTTTGATCACATATCAATTAGCCTAGGCAATCAGTTCGTCCTTTCAGGTTGTATGAGGTTCACGCTAAGACGTGGTCTGACCAGGCAGAGACGCTAGCGCAATAGCAGTTTTATTTGACACCAAACTAGCACTGCACCACCAAGCAATATTATGAAGAGCCTGGAAATTAGCAAACACGCCCAGGCGAGAGAAAAACCACCTTGCGCCCCAACGAAATTGTCAATACGTCTGCGTAACTTCCCTATCTTGAAAACTACCTGTTCTTCTACTTCTTGTAGTAGGCTGAAAAGTAATATTTTCATAAAGAACCTAGGGTCACTCTATCTCCACTAAAGAAGACCCCGACCTCTTCTGTTTGCTTTCTCTCCAATGATAAATGTTCACAGGGATAGTTTAGGGCAGTAAGGCCATGACCTTTGCACTCCAAGTTTGGTTACCTAGGAAACATGAGACCTAAAGGTAGTCTTTGCCCTCGCAGTGACTGAAAGCCTAGTTTGCACCAGGCTGAGTATTATAGATTTTACAATAATAAATAAACTCAAGGAAAAAGGCATATCTAAAAGCCATAGAATGTTTAACCCGAAACTGTTCTCAAGACTACTGCCAAACAGTATTGGGAGTAATTTATGGCAAATTCCTGTTTTGTCTGAAGTATACTGTGGCCTTAAATGTCTTGAGGCAATGGCTTCAAAGTGCGGCTCAGGATACCCCACTGGGTCACAGGATAATTAAAATTTAAATAAATATATCCCCCCACCCCCCTCATTGCAGCGGCTGACCAAGCAAGTTTTATGACAACTAAAAAAGCAGAGTTTCGGCTAGCAAGCCACTTTTACCATCCTACAAAAGTTTAGTGTCCACTCCACATAGTACAGTTAACATCAAATAGGGGTGTTTGCAGTGTTTACATTACCGTAGATACTATTTGATATTTTCCTTTGTGGGACAGAACACCGCCTTGCAGGAATATCAGACTGGGCCTTTTAATCTAGTGCTGTTATTTTTGAATAATATGCTGTACGGTAGGTTCGGATCAGGACAGTCTTTCCTTGATGCTTGGCTACCCTCTTCGCCATCATCACCTTACTGTAGCCTCTGCAATATACTGTATCTCAGATCCCTCTGTTTATCGAGGATTGATTAGAAAAACATTGAGGACAAAGGGCAGAGAAGCTGATTGTGGGCAGACTAAACACTTGACACCCTCTCTCCTAGGGCTTGACAATAATTCGATATCAATATATATTGCAGTATAAAAAATGTAGATAACGGTGATATGATTTTTCAACACACTTCCGATATACATTACAGTGGTCGAATTAACCAAATATTTTCCTAATTGACAGAATCTTTTTAACAATAACGGAAAAATCTTTCCGTTCATTTTCCGTCCTTCATTTTGACAGATTACAACACTAAGGGCGATCACGGGATCCACCGTAACTTTAAGTAATTCACGCCAGTGTTTCCCACACATAAACTAATTTGTGGCGGTGCGCCACAAAATCGACACCGGCCGCCCCACATTGCATTTCGTTCTTTATTTATATAGTCTATGGTT
>JAODLI010001366.1:0-11295 GCA_027575585.1 Percopsis omiscomaycus
TGTGAATGGTATGGCCACAAAAGACCGATGCTGTGCTAATTGTGTTTAGAGTTTTGAAAATGTGACAACTGATTGGAAAAAATGCTTGTTAGCGACTGAAAAAAACTGTAATATAGCCTTCATGGTTTACAGTAGAAGTGGTGCGGAATTTGGTTTATGTTATGTGTGAATACTTATATAATAAATAGCAACATGCACAGGCCTACTGGATATGTGTGTTTATAAACTCTATTAGTAGGTTTACAAGTCGCCACCTTTTTAAAAGCTTTTTCAAGCACATTCAAGTAAGAGCAAGTTGAACCATTGCATTTCTTACACTAGATGGCACCCTAGACTAGGAACGACCTTCTGCTTTTCAAATGTATCTGGTTGGCTATACATGGTTTGACATGATACAAAGGAAGAACAATACAAATGAAAATGCACACTAAATAATACAAGACAACTTTGTTATATAAAAAGATTGTATAGCTTTTTAAGGCAAGACGATAATGTAGTCAAACCTCTTCTAAACGACAATGTGCAAGACATGCATGACAAATATTACTCCAATATTAATTAATTCTACAGAACACAAGAGCAGAAAACATGGTTAAAAAGTTATTTGATGTTGCCGATAGGTGTATAAAGTTTTGATATAGATTAAAAATGTCAATGTAATTTGGGGTCAACTCAGCCTGTCCCAATTGAGAGACGGGACTTGGCACTTTTCTTTATACAAACGGGCTTGGTCTTTAATCCCACATTGACTTTAGATGACGAACGCATTGCTCTTCTATCTAGTTTGTCCCAAGTTTCATTTGATCTCTGTTTTCTTTTGACCGTTGACGATGATTTCCAGAACATTGGTAAGATCCATCATTCGGGTCAGCATTTCCATGATATCAGGATGGTCCTTTGCTCCACTGATAAACTCTTCCAGTGTTAGCTCACCTGCATAAGCACAAAAAGAATTATGCACCTAATTTGTTATTGTTTTCTATGGCAAAACCTGGACTATATACCAGGCTTTCATGTTATGGTTATATTCTCTTATACCTGGAAACTTTTCTGATGAAATCAGGATGCCATCTAATATTCTAGAACATTTTTTGCATGTTTATGTGTAAAAAATAAGATTGTCCTTGCCTTCCCCATTGACATCAATCTTGTCATATATAAGAGTCACTATTTCCTCAGGAGGAATGTGGTAATCTCTGGTGATATCTTGAATAGCCTGTGAGAACGTAATTATTTCATTCATTAGATCAACAAGGTGTTATATTATTATAACAATGTGTTATGGTTACACTTTTATGTTCAAATCGAGGTTGTCGGACTGCATGGAATATTAAGTTATGCTTTTACATAAACAGTTTAAACTTGGTTTAAAAGTAAGCAATATTTGAGTGTAGGTAAGAAAATGTACAATATTGTTCGTAACTATATTCTGTCAGTGAATTAGGCTAATGGAAGATAGATTTAGATTTTGTCCCAGGGATTACGTGCCACATCAGTAATCCACAGTTCATGACCTTTTACCCCCTGAAGACTAAGATAAAGAAAGAGGAGGAACTAAGTACAGGTTACATTACATATTGTTACAATATAGCAATTTATGATTGATGACTAGGCCTGCATACCTTAAAAATGGTCTCCAACTCTTCCTTGTCAATTTTTCCGTTTCCATCTTGATCAAAGAGCTTGAAGTACCACTTTAATTTCTGGTTTATTTCTCCTTTCAGTAATAAACTTACTGCGGCAATATATTCAACAAAATCAATATATCCATCCTGTATAAAGAAGAAAAGAGTCCATGAGGGGGATTACTGTATGTATATACTGGCGTTTTCTAACTGGCATTTTCTACCATAGCTCTTTCTTTTAACATGTTTCCTTTATTTAGGCAGTCTAGATCTGAATCATTGTCAATAGTCTCAACATATTCAAGGCTAAAGCAAATGCCAATTATTAAGAGATTAGAACATAAATAGGCTACACTAAATACATTACAGTACATTCATAAGTCTAACGTTTAATGTACTCAGTCTCAAGAGTTCAAAGGTAGTCACTGTTTAGCCACCATTTTATCACTATTAGAACATATTTTTCATAAAGCCCTCAATTAACTAAGTACAACCAAATTAAAAGCAATGTATTGCCATTCTGTCCACTGCATGACTGTAGTCCCTGATTGGCTAGAAATGAACTGATAATTATGTCAATAATAGGCTTACCAGGTTTTACACTGAATGATACAAGCAACATAGACTAAATGTAAACTTATCGATTAGCCACTAAGCCTACGGCATCCACCCCTATACAGTCAGACAGATGTAATCGTGCCATCATGTGGTCACAAGGGAGAGGCAAACATGATCACCATCTTACCCCATCCATGTCAAAAGTGTAGAAGATCTGATCCACATAGCTGCCGGCCTCCTCTGTCATGCCGTTCATTTGCAGCATAATCTTGAGCTCAAACAGTGTGATGAGTCCCGATGGAGACTCCTTCATGAACTTATTGTACCAGTGGTGCATGTCTTGTTCCAGGATTTCATCCATGCTGGAGCCATGAGCACCCATTGTTCCTCCAGGAATGGGCCTTTTCTGCCCAGGAACCCTTTATGTCCAGGTGCCTATGCAGAGCTTGCAGTGTAGAGGCCACTGAAGACTATGTGGTAGAGGAGGCAGGCTGAGACGGCATGCATCCCCACAGCTTTAATCTCTAACATCAGACCGCTAAAAGGAGAGATAACCCTATAATGGGATAACCAAGTCCAAGTTCTCTAAGAACCCAGTACAGATCTCAGCATGCAGGATGGAAGCAGGGCTTGTACAAACATCTCTTAACTATTAACATATGGTGACAGTTAACCTGTTTGACAGGATTAGGTTATGATGTTCAATTACTTGCTTCCACATATACCATTGATCATTAACTATCTAACCATTTATTTACCTGCTAAAACCACCAGTAACACTATTGCAGAGGTCTGTCCTATTGCTAGGCTACTTTATATCTACAGCTAAATAAAGAAGGCATGTCCTGTCCCTGGGAGAGGACATGCCTTCTTTTTTAAGCTGTTAAGGAACATCTTCAGTAATTGACTTTCTTTTATGCATAATACAAAGTGGATGTAAATGTTTACACTTACAAAGCATGCTCCATAGGATAAACCCATTTCTGATTTATACTTGGACCAGCGATGCAATGGTGGCTGTAAACCGCATTATTTGAAAGAAAATGAAGACGGTGGGAAATGCACATTATATATCATATTATTTAAATCAAAACATTATTACATGCCATTTAAAATGATGCCGAAACCATTTTGCATACTTTAATACAAATAGCCAATACAGTATTTAATTTTGACAAATACATGTTACAACTCCATTCTCTGGAAACCAGGCCTTGTATGAAGGGTCAGGGATCAACTATATAAAACCACTAAAGCCGTTCCAATGAAAGAGCAGGCAACCAAAGCACTTCTAGTAAGTCTACCTTTAGATGATTAGAAAATTCTCAAAATTAGACTTTCTACTCTGTGGATTGGAAGCTGATATCTATTTATCAGGTGTTTTAATATCCTGCCTATGGCCTATGAGCTATCTCTGCTGCCAACTCACTCACAAGTTGTTTACTTTGTTTACAGGTGTAATCAAATAATTTTTGTCATAGACTGTCTTGTTTGAGTGAACCATGCTTTTCATGTATACGTACATTTAAAAAAAAAAAAGGATTTCGACAACATAAGTGCAGGCTCTAGTGTGAATGTGGTTATAGACTCTTGAAAAGATGGATAGTCATGATTACAGAAAACCAAAGGGCTATGTTTGGTTAATGAACTGCTGCAGTATAACCAAATTCAGATGATTTCTAGAGCGAGACAGTTTGACATAAACATTAATCACAATTGTAATCCTATTAAAGAGGCTTTTTGTGGAGGCATGTGTACGAGATCTTTGCCAGGAGACAGATTACCAACTGACATATTACGTACAGAATTCCAGTTGTCCCATTTAGGTTTACACTGCACAGGTACAATAAAGAGGAACTAGAAGATGTGGATGATGAAAATAAAACATATGCGTGAGTGGAAATATGTTCATGAAACACACAGTAAGACAAAATGATAAAATGAAAGAATGTGAAAACTAGCTAGTGAGAAGGTAACAACTGCCAATCACAACTTGAAGTGATAATAAAAAAAATAGTAACATCCATACTGCACATTGTATCAGGGTAATTTGATTATGCTGGCCCTAAAGTACATAATGAAATATGCATGTTTACCCAACACTGTTCTCTACCACCGGAAATGACCCATTACCACTTTCTGGTTTGATAGAGTGCATAAATCAATTGTTTGAATACATAAAGACCACAGATTTCACTGCATAGATGATTTGGGTCAGAAATGTGACCCATTTAGGTAAGACTATTATATATTATTATATATTATATTATTAAAATGAATAAGGACATACAAAAACATAACCATGCATTATACATAGAAAACCATTTATACATAGCGAGAGTCAGAGATTATAGCGCTTGTAACACTCCATTAAAGTATACAGTTACCCAATTCATTGGAATGCATTTGGATGCATGTTGTCATATAATATAAAAGTCATGTTATAAAGTCCTTGCGTTCCTTTAGTTTGCACTGGTTACTTATTTGGCTAGCTTGAGTTAGCCCTGATGACTGCTGATGTCAACAGAATGTGTTTACTTATGATGACTGGTGTATGACCTATTCAGCTATTGCCAAATGTACTGCAAGTTGCTTCGGATAAAAGCCTCTGCTAAATGCTGTAAACGTAAACCTAACCAACCTTCTGCATTATGTACAGTCGTTGGTGAGGTTTTCCTTACATATACAGTATTTGTCACAGAGTTGTGTGTTGTAAAAAGCACAAGATAAAATATAAAAAAGCTTCTGTTCACCGTACTTTGACATTGTGCTCCATGGCTGTGGCCAGACACTTTCTGTGGTAATGACACATGATATACGTTTTCAGACACATGGCATTAGGCAGGAGACACACATACAGACGTTGCATGTGATGCATTGCATCAATGTGGGATGCAAAGAAGAAACTAAATACACCAATACACCCGGAGTTTTTGTTGTGGAAGTGGTTTGCAGTACTCTTCTAGAAGTGTGCGTGGTTAATGTTTCTCACCCTTTAGAGCATGTTTAGGGAAGCAGGGTCGATGTAAAGGGTCTCTTCCATCTCCTGGTCATAAAGGAACTGTCTGAAGACATTGTACACCACCTCCCGACTTAGTGTGAACCTCCCTAGCTCAACGTGCTCCACGGGCAGGAGAAACTTTAGTCGGAACTCTGCAATGACTGAGCCATTTCTGTAGGGCGCACATGCAGACACACAGTGATCATTTATGGATTTGGACATAGTTTATTGAATATCTTCTTTTCAAGCTCTAGCTTATGTTGTGGGCTGAATTAAAGCCTGTGTCTTTTTATGTGGTATTTGTTACCTTGGTGTCTCTTGCCTGTTCTATACTGCCCTCTAGGCCAGGAAAGGAGAGACCGGGCCAGACTACTAAAAGCAAGAAACACTACTCCTTGTTGGTTTAAAGTCCCTACTGTGGAATGCAAAATGTGTACTTACCTAAAAGCATGTATTTCAGTGTTGGAGAAGTATCTGCCCAAGACAGGGGAAGCCCTGTACATGCCGTTCAGCTGGGAAGGGCAGCCAAGAGATAGAAATAGACAACAGAGATAGAAACGGGAAGTACTTCAATGATAAATCTGATAAATCTACTCTCAAATCTACTCTAAATAACTATGAATGCTCACAGACTATAATTAGATAATTGTAAATATTTAAACCAGTTCAGCCAAACCTTTTCTTGAAGCTGTGTAGACAATGCCTGGTGCTGATTGGACGAGGAAGAGAGAAGCTCTCTTGTGAAAATCTGATTGGACAGTCGGAAGCTTCCATTGAAGAATCGAGGGATCTCAAATAATGAAACGTCATACTTCTCATCCACATCTTCGTGGATTACTGGGATTGGACGAATAAGAAACCGTGTTAAAACCCTTTAATGAAGGGAACACTGGGAGAATCAAGGCACATAAACACACTTAAGTGTCCACATATATTGTATTCCATTCCTTGATCGTGCAACGATATGACAAGAAAACAGTGTGGGATAAATGTTTTGCCTAATTTGTAATTTGATACACAGCGTTTCAAGACTTGACGAAGAAGTATACATATTACAAACTCCTGAAAATGCAATATTCTGTTTAGCTTGCAACTCATTCCCACAGTTTTCGAACTGAGGATCTGTCATTCAATTTTAAAAAGTGACAAATTGTGAAAGTTTTATCTTTGTAAAATAATAACAAGCAGAATATATATTTTTACTAACAATCTCATATTTTTTTACCAGAAAAAGCATAGAAATAACAGCATACAGTATAGATCTTAATCTTAATTAATAAACATTATCCTCTTGTGGTAAACATGGGTTGAGGCTATGGTCCAACAGCTTCTCAACAGTCATAGAGTCGTAGAAACAAAAATAGAAAGAAAAACACAACAAATCATGTAGCCTTCCTGGTTATTAGTGAGTGCTTGTTTACTTTTTAACACAAACTTGGATTATATCATGTGATATTGGGTTATAAATTTGTCATTATTATATGTGTATGAATGCATGTTTATATCATATACCTAAGTTGTCGCTTTCAAAGCCACTTTTCTGGGAGGTTGGAAATTCCCTACTTATAACATAAACATCCTTTCAATTGTTTTGAATGTTGCTATACACCTTAACCATTTACTGTCAAAGAGTTTTCTTAAGATCAAGCTAAATATGTAAGAAGTGTTATAGACTTCTTAAATTTGACATTTCCCGATTTAATTCAATACCTGTGCACAAAAACAGTGAGATCCCAATTACAATGAAGATGAGTAGGAAGATGAAGACGATGATCATCCATAATTTGAACTTCCAGAAGACCACCTGGTTTAGTTGTTCCCAGACCTGGACCACTGAGCTCTTCTAAACACAGCATAACAATAGAAACCATGAAACATATATAGTGTCTATCACTGTACATTTATCTGTTTGATAAAATAATGGAAGCATAAAGTGTGAAACCTTATTTGTATGCGAGGAGCTCTGGGTCTCTGATGTGTGCACTGTTGGGTTTATCCCCCCATTGCTTTCTGGAAACTGCGGGGGGGGAACCAACAAACATAGGCCTAAATTGTGTCACTTCTAAAGGAATTCACTCAAAACCTGAGGATTGACCTTGCATTTGTCAAGGATGAGTTTAAATTAAGTAAAAAAAGTCGTTTAGTTCATTTTGTTAAATAATTAGCCCTTTTGCTGTTCAATGTTTAAGGGGCAACTCCACATGCATTTCCATCTTCATATAAGGCTACATTTTGTGAACGTTTTGCTTTAGATCTTTAGTTATTGGAATGAGCAATAAGGACGTGTGCACATAGGCTACTGTATTAATCAACTTTCTCAGGAAAATTCTGTCATCACTTGTAGGAAGTGAACACTTGCCTGACTAGACAGTAATTGGCCCTTTTCCGGAGAGCTCCTGGCCAGACCGTCTCCATTACTCTCCTATGGGTTAAGAAAAAAAACATGCCGCTAAATAGTGAAACTTAAAAGGGAGTGTGATATATCCCTCTCCAGGTAGCTTAGTTACGGGCAAAGTAAGAGTGATAAAGGGTATAGTCTCCGAGACGTTGTTTGTCACTTTTATTCAACTCTTAACTTTAGTTAGCCTTTGGGAAGTGTCCAAAACGGGACTAGGTTCCGTTCGGTAGGTCTTATCTTCAGACACGTTTTTGACGTTTGGTGTCAGCCACGTCTGCCAACACCTGTTTAATCACAAATTCCCACGGACCTTAAAAGTGATCTACGTATTGAATCAAGACGATAAAATACCATGAAAACTCACCTGTTCATTTAATATACAAACTGATGAAAGGTTGCCGTTGTCTGTATTTTTAAGGAGTTTCATTTCCATGTTGAGGTTACCAGTAGGCTACCTATATCCCACCACGGTGCCTCTGAATCGTCTGGAACAGCTTTTTAAATAAATAATATTAGTTTATGATCGCTAGATATAGGAAAACGTAGACATCCGCTAAGGAATGTCATCAACAATGTTTTGTCTTCTTGACTCGATCACACTTCCTTATTTTGGGCAGGTGAGTTTCTTAACGTTTCAGTTCATATGGGGCGGTGTCTAACAGGCCTACGTTCATATTCATCATCCTACACGCAGTAACACACACAACAGGCAATAGTCATTTGGATTCACATTTGAATATACCACATATATAAGTAGCACACACTAGCCTACAGAAGATCTCAGCCCCTCAGACAGTGTTGCCTGAACTTCCTATTTAAATATAGGCTAGCGTATTGTGTAATTATTAGAAATTATTTTACTTTTTGCCAGAAACATGAACTTCAGCATTCATTATCACAATATTCTCATGAACAGCAGAGCTCTGATATGTAGGCTATACAATATCAACAGTGTATTATATCTATAAAACGTCCTTTCTGCTATAACATGGACGAGTTATGATTGTTATTGCCATTAGTAGAAAGCACCTCTGTAAATAATTCTTTCGTTTTATTGTGTGGACGTTTTCTCAAAAAATAACCAGGAGGGGGCGACAGAGGTTCAATTTACATTTTAGCTAAGAAATAATGGGCATGCGGTGCTTTCCGAAAATTCACAACCTCTCATTTCCTTCTTCTGGATTGGCCTCCTGCTGCTCGTCGTCCATGTTGCTCCCTCCTGTAATTGGCTCGGCAGGGAAAGACCCTGAATGTGGCTGTTCCTCCTCCAAACTCTCTAAGGTCTGGGCCTTTTCTGCTTCCATTTCCGCTATGGTCTGGCCCTCCTGAGAAGCTGACCTACTGCCACCTAGATTGTTTGCTGCCTTTGTGAAATCCCTGTCCTAAAGTTCTTTCTGGACGGCTAGTCCTGTGGTCGAGCTCCCCCGTTCGTCCTTCTGTTCCTCTGCCGAGCTGTCAATAACTGGTTTCTCGTCCCCATTTTCCTTTGGACAGTTCAGGTCACAAGGGGACAGGTTGTTCCAAAATGCTCCAGACTCACTCAACCTCCTGTGCTGTCTTGTGGGAAGACGCCTTTTGAACGACAGTCGTGGACGAGACTGTGTGGAATGAATTACAAGAAAAAGCCAGGGTGAATTTACATTAGATACATTTCTAAAGTAGGCTACAGTACAGCTTTCAAGCAGACCTCTGGCATGGAGATCAGGTGCTACAATACAATTTTAATAAATATGAATAAAAATAGTAGGCCTATTTAACCTTTTTAATGTCAACAATAGATTCAGATACATTTCTTGTTGCCGTCAATTGAAACAAAGATAGTGTCTTGTGCTAAATGGTAGGCCTACACAGGGCTTTAAAGGAGAACTGGGCTTAGGGGATTACATTACAAATCTGCGCTCCTGCATCTCGTCGAGGTTATCCGAGGCTTACTTAAACGCACAACACCCACTGAGAAATGTGTAGCCATGGGAGGGGTCGTGTGTTGGATGGGCTGTGATGTCACTGCTTGCTGCGACGATGGCTTTAAATTGAGCATAGTGATCATGCCACAATATAGTCACTCAAAGTCCAAACACAGAACCCTTCAGAAAATAATTGAAAACCACTTTCTGTATACTGTAAATCCCTCCTGTTAGAGGTCTCAACATCTATATGCCTACAAGTTTAGAATCCAAATGCTTCATGATTGACAGATAAAACTAATGAAGGGAAAAATAAAAATACATAGGCCTATACATTCAGATCATTGCCCAGAATACAGTTTGCAGTCATGCTTCATTACAGCAGAGTTTTGCCACAAGAGAAGCTTGCCTCGGTCAACTATGTAATAGAGACGCACAGCAAAAATGTACTACAGGTTCATGCGAGTACACGCCGGGCACACCTTGTTGATGCTTTGCAGTGGGACTCCCCCTGGAGGGCTTTCAAAGCTGATAGGTTCCACCTCTTCACTGGACTGTCGTGAGGGTCGTGGGGTGGGGCTACAGGGGCTGGCGGGGGACAAAGGGGATGGCTGTAGCTTCACCTCATGACTCTTGGGAGACGGCAGCAGAGCAGTGGGGGACAACGCAAGGTTGACCTGGAGGAAGAAAGGAGTATGGAGGCCCAACACTGCCTGAAGCCTGGAAACTACAATCTAATCGCATATTGTGCACAGCTGTATTAAAACACGGCAAAGATAGGGAAATATTCATAGTTATTACTAATAATAGCAGTAGTAGTCTGATAGTCAATGTAATCCATATCAACTAGTATTCCTTCTTATGAATGTTCTCAAACTTTAAAAAGTGTGACTAAAACACATTTTCTAAAACCTCACAGGAAATAAATAACGCTCTAGTTAAAAGAGCAGGTCTGCCTGCGTCATACAGGAGATTACTGGTCCTGCCTTCAGTCGTCACCTGTCCAAAAACACCTGCCTGCAACACCCTCCTTCGCCCCAAAAAATCCATATAAGAGAATACTCTACCTGCACTGGAGAGAAGAGGAAGAGAGAGAAACGGCAGCCGTTTTGTCCCATGGCTTCCCATATGTAAGACTAACTATAGAATGGCGACGGTTTATCCTATCATCCCATTAGCTCATCAATCTGACCCGATTGCGTAGTAATTACAACAAGCCCTTCCCCTTCTTGTCCCATTCACAAACACCGACAACAGTTTAACACTAGATGGCAGTAATGCTGTGCTGACTACAAAGCCGTAAATTAAAAAAAATTGTTTGGGAACCCCTGAACTAAACTCTGTTCATGCGAGCTCCAGTTTTCAATAGTATGAACCTGCAGGGTCTGAGGCTGCATACTCAGGACCGCACTCTCAGGTCCGCATTCTCAGGACCCTAGGTTTTTGTGACAGCGCCACCTCAGGGTCGGAGGCTTCAAATAATACTTTGTCTAACTACTTGGTTTTAAAGGTTAATGCCATAATACTTTGTTTTAAAGGTTTATTCCACACAAATAATACTTTGTCAAAATACTTGGTTTTAAAGGTTTATTCCACACACACCAAAAAAATAGAACAATAATGACCCCCGCCCGATGTGGGAAACACTGGTGCAGAGGCCTCAACCTCTGAAAAGAGAGAGATGCAAGGTAAACCGAATAGTTATACGATGTTATTGACATTTGACTTTCCTATAGCCTATCTTTAACATTCAAACCCCAGATTGTGAAATACTGTAATACAGCCATAGACAGTATGGTAATCCCTTCT
>JAODLI010001367.1:0-11295 GCA_027575585.1 Percopsis omiscomaycus
CCCCCCCCCCCCCCCCCCCCCCCCCCCCCCCCCCCCCCCCCCCCCCCCCCCCCCCCCCCCCCCCCCCCCCCACCCCAATTGTGTCTAAATAAAGCTTCAGCTCTGCTTAAATGTCCTTAAGCAAGGAATTAAAATAGTACCTTCTCTGGGACTGGAGCACTATGTTCTCCAGTAACTGGTGAGGTAGACGAAATGTGTAAAATATTATTAAAAGCAGAAAAATGGAAAAATAGAGAAGTAGTAGACTGCATATTTCTCCCTGTTACACATTCCTTCTCCAAAGACGCTGTGTGTGTGCGTATGCGTGTGTAGGGGGCCAGCAAATGCTCCCCTGGACAAAGGCCTGAAGAATCGAAGGCCAAACTTGGCCATCTGGTCCTACAGCTTGGAAGTGACCAGTCAGCATTAACCACACACACACACACACACACACACACACACACACATCCACCCCTTTGCTGATGGCAGTCTCGGTGGAGGCTGATGGCCTTTGAGAAGCACCGCTGAAGGGAATATTCCACAGTGACACTTTTCACATCATTATTTCTACATTCAGTCATCGTTCTCAAAATGGCTGTATTTGTTATTCTCCTCTGCTTTGCAAATAGGTGCCGTTCCTTGCAAGCTTTCCCCGGAGACACCGTTGTTGTGAGGTTTATTTTTAGGAGACTGTGGGGGTTTGAAAAGAATAAAGGTGATAGAGCTTTTTGGATTAGGGAAGTCTTACATTAGAATTATGTTGCAGCTTGCACCACCTTGCTTGTATCTTTCGATGTCGACAGATTTCACCCCATAAAACAACATTCTTTGGATACATGCTTCCTGTTAGTTATATAGTTTTCTGCAGGTTGATGCTAGCTTGCATCAAATCGAAATTTGGGCTTTAGCTAGCGAAACAACAGTTTGCACAGTTTTCAGACTTCCTTCACAGTTCCCTGTTCCCTCACTCTAATGCCTCCTCCTACACAATGCCCATTATAATGCTATACATAAATCACTGTAAAGTTACTGTACTGTTACAATTCAACTAAAGCCTAGACTCTGTGGAACTCAATTAAAACTCAAAAGTATCAAGGCACGCAATCCCTGCACATTTGTGTCACGGCACCAGGCAGTGTTCTAACAAATGTCCCATAAATCAGAGATAGGAGGGAGGGTTTGTATGCATTTTACCTGTGTCTGATTACGGCTTGTAGCATACAGTAGGTGTTCTAGTCGTTATCTAATCACAGCCCTGCAATACAAATAACACAGCATGTTATCTGATTATGTAATAAATCTTGGCCAAGATAACAAGGTCAAGGCTAGATGGATAGATAGATAGATGGACAGAAAGATAGAGAATAAAAGTGACTTATCTTCATGTCAAACCTTAAACATGAGTTATATGGGACAAAATGACCCACACACGGCTTGATGCTGCCCTCTTTCTCTCTCTTCATTTCAAACGACATACTTTGTTATCTTCATTTCGCCAAAGCATCCAATCTTCAGATCGCATGATAGGCTAGTGGTTAGGGTGTTCAGCTGGAAGGTCCTGGGTTCATTCCCGACATGCCCAGCCTCTGTGTAGCATCCTTGAGCAAGGTGCCCCTACCTGCTCCTTAATACTTCTTTTTAACACTCCCTCACACATACACATTTCTCCATGCAAATTGCTTACAGCGCAGCCTACATTTGAGTATCAGGTTATCCAGTACTCAGTTAATAGACAGGCCCCGTTGGCATAGAAATGCACTGACCTCTTTTAACACTCACCCGATGCCACTGACCCCTATGCTGGACAGCTACCCCCTTTAAATGATAACACGCACATGAGGATTATGAAATATTAGACATCGGTACTGCTTGGTATGCTTAACTATGTAATTTCACATAAAGTAAATATATTCTGATAGAACCTACGCGTCTAGCGTTTCAGAGGGTGACCTGCTTTCTCTCTGTTGTTTGCTCTGTGTTGGTTGACCCTAAGCTTTTGTATGGGCATGTGTCCCACTTTAAAGCAGTGTCAGTTGCACCACACACCCAACACACCTAAGTCTTATGTTACTCCTTTGCAAACTTGCCCGATGGGAACGCAATCACAATGGAGAGATTTTAAGTAAACCAACAAGTTGAGCTCCGTGTGATGGATCGCGGGAGCTTTACCTTGCCTCGGTGGTCCATCGGACCCTCGGGCAAGGCACTGAAAATGCAAGCGGAGAAACAGGGGGTCTGAAATCACAGCAGGAGACGAAACCAGCCTCCTATTGGCTGCTGGGCATTATTGTTTTGAAAGAAATGCAAATGTGTCACCTTTGCTTTTGATGTGTAGCCTGTGTGCACATCATTTACAAAACAAAACATGATTTGCAGTCCAATAGAAAAGAAAAAAGAACACAACTACAGTCAATGCAAACTAAGTCAAATTAGGTAGAAAATAAAACAATACAAACATATTATAGTAAATTTAAGTGTACCAAAATACAAGATGAGGTTACAGGTGAGGAGAATTGTGGGTAAATGTGGATCACAATAAAGCCCATGCACCATGTACTGTTGTGAAGATCTAGCATTTCACAGCCACTATGTTGGCCCTTGTATTACACACACGCGCGCACACACGCACGCACGCACGCGCACACACACATACACACACACATGATGGGGTCTCATGGTCGAGTTTGTTTAACCTGCCTAAACTCAGTATTTTCACAAGGATTAATCTCCAGGCTTATCTCCAAGCGGAGGTGGAAAATTCCCCAAACCCAACTCTGACAGGAAGTGTGTGCGCGCTGCATGCACATTCATCAGTCCTCTCTTTCTCTTATCTGTCCTAGCTCTCTTTATTTCACCTCGCTTGCTTTTTCCACATAAAAGAACTTGATATTCCTGTATTGAAAGTAGCAGTAACATTTGTGAGTTGTTATTATATATGGTTTGGATACAAAAGGCTGCCTGCAGCTGTGAACCTATCCTCCATCTAGAACCTCCCAACAGGGGGCCCCATCACATCCCAGCAGTCAACCACTGAAAGCAGATCTTTCACAAATACTACCGGGCCAGTTTTTTCCACTCTCCTAGGGGTGTAAAACAATGTCCCCCCCCAGCTCTTACGCCCGATACGCAAGATGAACGTTAGCTGCTTGGCTTGGCTGGGCCAGCAGGCGATCTCCTAACAGTCACGTAGAGGCAGGGCGAGGCCCGGCCCTCGGCGAGCCTCTTCCTCCTCAGCCAAGCGTCCACCCCAGAAAGGAGATGGCAGATAAACCCTCCAAAATGGGAGGAAACGGAGGAGAATGAAAGAAAAACGTGACTCCATTCGGTTCCTGTTCTCTTTCTAGGGATGTGTGTGTGAGAGAGGCAAGTGTGTGCGTGTGTGGGGTACAGAGCATGTTTCGGACGTGCTATCCTGACTTTTGGGTGGCATCCATTTCATCCCACGCTATTCTCTAATGAGCCCTTCCAGTGAGACTTTGTCTGTGTGTGTTTAATCGTGCCGGGTGGCATAGCCACATGTAATACCCCCCCCCCCCCCCCCCCCCCCCCCCCCCCCCCCCCCCCCCCCCACCCTCCAGCCCACCCTCCAGCCCAGCCATAACACAACACAATGGAAAGGACTGAAACATAGAAGTTGTTGCGGTATAATGTAAAGTGGACACACGCACACACAGTCTGGTCAATATCACACGCACCTCATTGGTGGACGTGCCTTTGCACCCATCATAGAAATAGGGCACGTCTGCTAACCTGAACACCACGTACAATACACACACACACGCTCATTTAATTACTCTCGCACTGCATAAATTCATGACATATTTTTATATTAAGAGGAGACTGGTCGTGAACAGCATGCCGGTTTTACAGTAACATTACATACTGGAAACACTTGGTGTGAAATGTCTATCACTACCTTGCAGAAGAATTCGTCTCACATGCCCACATTTATTGCTATCCACCATTTTTGATGAATAGCCGTTTAATTATGGAAGGAATTACACATGATTCCAGACAGTATAACAGCCCAGTATAATCCTATTGCCATCCTAGTAGGCCAATGTCATCATTATGTGAATACACTTCCACAAGGCTATAAAATATTAGATGATATAACGAACTGCATTCTCAGAATGCACACAGCTCTAATCAGAGGGACAAATTCCAGTTAGTTGAGCCAAATAACATTCCTTTTCTCTGAACAGGTTCTCTTGTCTCTGTTCTTTTGAACCTCTGTACGTACAGACACACTTCTTCTGTGCCACCAAGACAAAGAGATAAAACTGTTACTTTTAAGCATGTGCTGAGCGGATTGTAATAATTGAGCCTTGTACCATATGATAATTAAAAAGAAGGTCATTACCAGGAAGGTGATAAAGGTGTCTTTTCTTTAAGAAAAACAGCAAAACAAGGAACATTTACTGTCACTACACATTCAAGTATAAAGTCCAATAGGTCTAAAGTCTACCTACAGAGTATTCTTAAGCAATGAATTACACACCATCTCAAATGCTATGAAGAATGATCATTCAATGGCTGTCTCTGACATAACTACCGCAGAGGTTCCTCATGACTTTACCTGAGGAAAAAACAAACAATAAACAAAACAAACAAACAAACTTCATTGTTGTGCGAATGAAACACTTTATTCAAAGATACTGCAAGAATTTAGGCTCAGGCTTGCCACAAATGTCTCAAATCAATTTGGCACTGATAATACAGAGAATACAGCCTAAGGTCATGCATGGAGATGAGTCAAAAGGACAAATTATGTTTTTACTCTCCAGTTATTTAGTTGAATGAAAGTTGGAAGCTTTTTACACTGTAACTTTTTTGATAGGCTACTGTGTCCTTCATGTTCTAGTACTTTGTGTACATAGTGTACATGTTTGTGTACTTTTTGTTCATCCTAGATATCAATTGAATCATCAAACATCGTGTCCCATACATTCAAGACAGCTTCAAAACACACACCGTGTTCCTCCACTCAAGCCTGCTTCCCATCCTGTATCTTTCCATCATCAGTGTTTGACCGTGATGGACTTCACCTCTGTGAAGAAGTAATAGGAATCCTTCCCACCCTCCCTGCCGACCCCGGAGCTCTTCATGCCCCCAAAGGGGAGGTTCAGATCCCTCACCAGCCAGCAGTTGGTCCAGACCAAGCCTGCCTGTATCTGCCTGGCCACTCTGTGCACCCGCCCCACGTCCCGCGACCACACGGTGGCCGCCAGGCCGTACCGCACCCCATTGGCCCGGGAGACGGCTTCGCCCTCCGCGTCAAAGGGGCTGACGCAGGTGACGGGGCCGAAGATCTCCTCCTGCATGACGCGGGAGCTGTCGGTGAGGCCGGAGATGACGGTGGCGGGCATGTAGTAGCCGCTAGCGTAGCGCTGAGGGAGGGTTAGCTGGTCAACGCCCTCGCCACAGTGGACGGTACCACCTTCAGATTTGGCTAGCGCAATAAAGCTACGCACCTTGGGATGAAGAGAGAGATTTTATTGATTCTGTGTGCAACTTTATCGTTGGGAAAGGCTATATTTTGAATTAATTGCTGCATTCATTAAAAGGCTAGATTATCTCATGTGTTGGGGGGTGAAATGCGTTTGAATTGATGGACAGGGTGAGATTGTGTCACCACCTTCTCCAAGTGTTCTTTGCTGATGAGAGCACCGTTGCTGTTGCTGGGGTCAGAAGGCACACCCGTCTTCCACTTCCTGGTCGCTAATACAAACCTCTCCAGAAACTCTGGGTAAATACTTCTCTCCACATAAATCCTACTGGTACAAAGGCAGATTTCTCCCTGGAAAGAGGGAGCAATGAAAGAGAGAAAGAGTTTGTCATGAATTTGTCATGTTTCCCTCGCAATATCAGGCATGATCGCCCTCTAGTGGGAAGAAAAGTGTAGAATTACATCCCTTTCACTTCATAATAAGCCCCTGTACATCTAAAGGTGTCTTATGGGAGTGTACAGATCCTGCTTTATTGACATCCCATTGGCCCGGGAGACGGCTGGGATCGCTGAGATATTTTTTTATGACTGGGCAGTTTATTGACCTCAGAAGATTTGCAGCATAGCTCCACCCAGATAGTCCTGAAAAGCAGTCTAACCAAACAAATTAACTCAAAACACCTGCGGGTTTCCAGGGACATAAACGGGCAATTCTCTGTACACACTGGAGTCGATACTGACTTAATGTTAATGCATCTGACGTCTTAGCAATAATTCTATGCTCACCTGATTGGAGAAGCTGGACCGTACCGTGGTAGCGATACATTGCTCTAGGTCTGCGTCGGCAAAAACGAGGGCAGGGTTTTTACCCCCCAGCTCCAATGAGAGCTTCTTACAGTAGGGGGCACTTCGCTCCGTGATTCGCTGGGCTGTTGCCGTGGAGCCAGTGAAGGAAATCAAGGGGACGTCCGGATGGCCAACCAGAGCGTCCCCAGCTTTTGGTCCGGTGCCAAATACAATATTGATCACCCCTGGAGGAACACCTGGCATGTGTGAGATGGAGAGGAAGAGGGAAACAGAGAGAGGGTTCGTATACTCACAAACCTGGGTTGCGAACTGTGTCATAAGATGTCTTTAAAATGGCTTACTTCAAAATAAACTCTAAAGCATTTGAGGGCTGCGTTGTCATACTGTATGTTGTGCATGGCAGTGGTGTGGGCATTGTAGTCCTACCAGCTTCCGCCATCAATTTGCACATCATCCAGGCAGTGACAGAGGTAAACTCGCTCGGTTTGGCTACCACCGTGTTGCCCATAGCAACGGCTGGGGCAATCTTCCAGGTAAGCAAGTAGAGGGGCAGATTCCAGGGACTGATTAGGCCAGCTACACACACACACACACACACACACACACACACAAATAATTCAATAACTCGCATCTCCAAACCACAGAACCCTAACAGAAAGGTTACACAGAAGGAGAGCTTGAGGAACCGTTAACCATTAACAGTTTCCTAGTAAAACAAGAGCACAGTCGTAAGGAACCAAGGCCATAGGGCCCTTATATTCCTTGTAACCTCCAAGGAGCTCAGCAGACAACAAAAAGCCTGGGAAAACAAAAAGCTAAAAACACACACACACACACAGTGACCTCACCTACTCCTACAGGGCAGCGGATGGTGTAGTTGAGACAGCCCATATGGTCCATCTGGCTGCAGTCGCTGGTATGGTGAAGCACCGACGATGCGAAGAAGCGAAGGTTGTGCACCGACCGGGGAATGTCCACCGTCCTGGCAAACGTTACCGTTTTACCTGTCACATCACAACAAAGGGTTTTATCGATCAAGGTCATTAAATATTTGGAGGATTTTGGACAATTCTGTTTCTGTAAAAACAGTTTGTACTCAGCCTGTAAACGAAGGTTGGGCTGAACAAGGACAACACATTTCAGGTTACAGAATGTTAAGCCATAGATGTTTGTGCTTTAAAACGTATATGTGTATTACAGTGCCTACATAATAAATTTATTGTCTTTTAATTGTTATATTTTAGTAGTAGGTGATCAGAATGTCATTTCTTAGTGGACAGCTAATCATGTTACTGTCCAGAATACTTAATTGGTTCTTGGTTAGACGGAGAGGAACTGAAAAGGAACCACAACACAAAAAGAAACACCACCAGATTCAAACTCAACAGGAGACCTTGGTCTCTGGATTCAGCCATAACAAACTCCTCCAGACTAGCTTCCATCAGGTCCGCCAGCTTGTTCAGGACCTGGGCTCTCTGCTCTGGGCTGCGGGCCGACCAGTCAGGGAAGGCCTTCCTGGCTGCTGCTACTGCGGCCTCCACCTTCAAGAGGGAACTTTCCAGTGACAAATGGATACACTACAGTGCGTCATGGTGTTAATGTATGCTTTCTGTGAGGGTGGAACTCTCTGTCAGAGAAAGACACAGTAAGTAGGTAGATATAGCCGACAGAAATAGGCAAAGTGGTAACAGAAGAGAAAAAAGTTTTACTTTAAGGGTTTATGTGTGTGCAATGATCAACTGTTGATTCTGTATGGAGCAAAGGTGCTTTAGAAATGTTGCGTGTACATCAGGGCGATGTACACGCAACATTGCAAGGTGGAAACCAAACACAGCATAGCTTGAAATGCAATATCCTTCATGTATCACATCTTAATGTTGGACATGTCATTTAGTATTACAGTAAAACAAGACAACGGCATTGTTACACTGAAACTCTACTGATAACTTATACCCATCAAGGAAGAATGGACAGATCTCTAGTAGGTATATACCTACTACAAGAATGAGAGTCTAAATCTAAACAATGCAAGGTGAAATCAGCACTCCCACCTCATCTCTGCTGCTGTCAGGCACTTTGCAGTAGACCTGTCCGGTGGACGGGTCATACGAATCAATGTGGCTCATGCAGGGCATAAACTGTCCTCCGATGTAGTTCTCCAGAACTAGCATGCCTTGCTTTGAAGTTTCCATCATGGGTTTGCTAGAATGTATTATTTGATCACTTTTCATTAAAACTAATCAAAAAGATCACCAATAGCCCTACAGCCAAGCCTATGACAAGTAGCGCTAACCTACAAAAGAACAAAATGTTCGAGGTGCAAAGGTCACTGCTGTGTACTCCCTGTCCCTCTCAAATAATGCTGTATGCCAAGTAGCATAGATAAAGTAATCTATACAAGTAGGCCAGAATGAAGTCAAAAGTAAATAGTGAAACAGCTAAAAGTATATTTCTAATGTCTTACCAGCAGAAGGAATGTACCCTAAGGTGGTACAATAGTGGCCCAACCTATCTGTTGAGATTAACACACAACATCATCTTGCTGATACGGGTGGGTCTTACAGTAGTTTACCAATATGCAGGATCTGATGTAATAATTTGCAACATAAGGCAGTTACAAAACATAATCTTACCAACTTCTTTACACATTGGAAACATACAGTATTGTACGTGAAAGCTAGACAGCTACTTGGTGTAGGCATTATATTTTAGTAAGGCCTACAAACTTTTTACACAGTTCATTAGGAACATTGAATTAATAGCTATAATTTACTTTCTGTAAAATAAATAAAAAGGCCAAATGAATGATTAGGACCAATCTCAAATCATATTCAAAGTGATCTCATCAGCTTTATTCACACCAACACCTCCAGCGTGACAGCTTCTCTACTCAGCTCAGCTGAAGAATCGCATCAAAACTTCAAAATGTGTTTTGGTGGCTCATGATTTAATCTTCTTGACAAAAGTACTTTTTGTTAAATAGTTATGTTAAAACAAAAGAGGGAAAATTAAAAAAAATATATATTCATACATGTGAGCTGTTGGGTTTCTCTATTCAAGCTTCGACTTTTTTTCAGAAAATTAATACACCATTGCCTGTTATAAACGGCAACAAAATCTCGAGGGAAGCAAATAAGTCTAATTGTGGCAAACAGTCTAAAACATTTTGTTCGGACAAACCTGTAAATAAAATACACATTTACCTATGTGTAAAGGCACTACAAGGAGTTACCCCATTTACCAGCGTCTGTATTTTTGTGACTTCTGGCGATAAAATTGCAAATATTATATAATGTTACGGTTATGGCATAGAGAGACTTTATCCACAATTATGGATAAATTACCTCAATGCAATACATCTAGGAAAAGCTGATATACTACGTATCCACTGCTACGTTTCTTAGATATTATCTTTAATACAAACACACTGCACTGTAGCGTTGAGGTAGCTCTTTGCGACAAGAGGCAAAAAGGCTTGCGAGAATTACAGGCTTCAATCCAGGAAACGCTAACACTTTTGTCCACAGTGGGCGCTAATGCCCTCGTAACCAAAATTACTCAAACTCCTCGTAGTGTCTTTAATGAAGGTGCTAAAATATGTCAAATGCCAGAAAGAGGTTGATTCCAGTGTGGACATGACCTTGGTCATGTGAGTGAAGAAAAAGAAAAAAACATTTTAAAGATTTCAGAATGTTGATTCCTAATTGGCTTGATCAACCAAGAGAACAACAATTTCACCAATAGAGGGGGACATGTAATCGATTATTAAGGTAGAGAGTAAATTGAGCTGAACCGAATGGGCTGTGTGTCACTATGATGATGGGCTGGATGTGCGATCTTGTTGCCTGGCATCTTGGCCCTCTGGTCTTTATCTATGCTGGCAGTCATGGATAGTGTTGGTCAGAGACGTTTAGTTATAACAGCGACTGCACTGGATGGAGAGATGGATGGATGGATGGATGGGAAGCCTCGAGTTTAGCACTGGCACGCCTCTTGAGGAATTGCACTTTGTCTGCAGCTGCATCCAGATGCAACTCATTGCATCTCATTCTTTTATCTGGGGAAAAAGAACACACACACACACACACACACACACACACAGACACACACACACACACACACACAGGTAAAGTCACTTTTAGCAGAGAGAAACAGTCAGTGCTTAAACAGGAGCAGAGGTCATCTGCTAGCATCACTACTCCAGCATGCCTGCATTGCCATTGTAAGTCGAGCGTGCCGTTACCTCAGTGACGACCCCTGCAGCAATGGTGGAGCCTACGTATCGCAGCATGAAGCGGCCTAGCTCCTTGTAGTCTTTGTACAGCTCTAGCGACACGGGCCTCTGGGTCTGGATCTCCACAATGGCATTCATACCCTTAACCAAACACCTGGACACAGGAATGATTCAGAAGCTTCAGCGGGACTGGTACATTTTGATGGTTCTTTCATTTCAATCATCTAACTAGCCATCTTGTATCCTTGTGGCCGAAACCAGCGCATGAAAACGTTGTCGTTTTATCTCCTTATGCAGAGGAGAGCTGAGTGACTCGCACTGCTCTCTACCACTCCCCTTACAAAGTTGTGTTTCACATATAAAACATTTCCCGGGGTTTTTCCGGGTTTCACAATCGAGGACTGTAAATTTACAGTAAAGTACACTATAAAAATTATCTGATATCGGCAGCACCTGAACAACATTTTAGGGTGCGAGTTAAAAGTATCGTAGCTCATTCCAAAGAATGAGGCGTCAACATGGACACCACAAAATGCTACACAATACAGCTTACTTTGGTTTTTTCTTCAGTACTTCACCACTGCTCTTGTGCAAAACACTGACAAGTTTCCTTATGGTGGCTGGCTCGCTCACTGTCTGGTAATGCAGCAGTACCTGCACAAAGCACACACCTCATTAGAAATGTAATACTCACACTTACAAAGAGGCCCATGCTACTGTGTGCTATAAACATGTTTTGTGACTCTTGAGGGTGTGTGTGTGTGTGTGTGTGTGTGTGTGTGTGTGTGTGTGTGTGTGTGTGTGTGTGTGTGTGTGTGAGAGAGAG
>JAODLI010001368.1:0-11295 GCA_027575585.1 Percopsis omiscomaycus
TACAGGTAGGCCACCTCCGGGGTTTGAACCCACGACCTTCCGGCTGGGAGTCTAACACCCAGACCACTGTAGTGCTGTCAACCTCTTACTATACATGTGCTATTGGGGACATAGTAGTACATACAGGGGGCAGGATAGTCTAGTGGTCTTGGAATCCCAGCCAGAAGGTCGTGGGTTCAAGTTGGCCTACCTGTAAGCATCCTTGAACAAGATGCCTAACCCCTATGTCCTGACAGGGATTCTCCTGGCCTCCGTTGGATGTATCCTTTGTGTGGGATCCCAAGGGATAAGCCCGTAGAACCCGCTGTACTCGCGGTGATGCAGTGTGAGGCTAGCCGTCAGCTGGAGAAGCAAGTAGATGTGGAGCTCACCGGATGCGTGGCGGGACGCAAACACAGGACAGGACAGGAAGGTGAGAGACACGTCTGGGAATTCACCATTGTGTCAAATGGAAAGTTTCCAACAATGATAGCTAGTTTGGCTATCATTGTTGTACCTTTTGCAAGAGAATATATAGGCAATAGAACCATAATTGACCACACTCTGAAAATTCATGGGCGTGTATCTTCGAAACTGAGCAACAAATTAAAAATCCGAAAGCCAATTTGTTCGGCTTGTGTGTAGATGATGTTTACCAAATGTTGTGAGAATCAAATGAACGGTCTAGGAGGAAATAGATTAGTTTCATTTTCGACTTTTTTGTGTGTGTTTGATTCAGGACATTCCAAGGAACAAAAAAATACCATATAGAGCCTGAGATATGAACCAAAACGTAAATGCTTATTGTAGAGTCCCCTAGAGTCTCGCCCGCCGATGGGGGGGATAAACGGGTCTGTTATCCCGGGCCCAGGGGGGGAGGGCAGAACTGGGCCCTCATTAAATTATGGAATCATTTAAAAATATATTTTTTTTTACATAGGCCTATTTGTGGAAAAAATAGGAGAGGAAGAGCGTAAAATTAGAGATCTGGGCGCGGGGGGGCCCCATCTAACATTATCTCGTCCCGGGCCCAGGCAGGACTGTCAGCTGGCCAGGCTTTAAACCTACCAACCAAGTTTGGTTGCTCACCAACTACTTTTAAACGTCAGAAACATGAATTATAATAATCCTTACAAAATCAATAGGGTTCCACACCAATAATATTTGTTTGACTACTGGAATGACTAATAGTGCAGGATGTTACACTACATCATTTCTTTCAATCACTGAATACTGAAATATGCAAAGATATTTGTGTTGATGTGTCTCTGTGAAATTCCTTTCAAACGCGCCATCTCCTCTTTCCTTACCTGCTGTTGTCTAGCGGTCTCCCAGGCGACCGTTGAGGAGTTCCTGTGTGAGGTTCGTTCTCAGAGCGAGGTGAAGTGCTGCGACACAGATGACATCCTCTCCGTCTCCGTAGCGACGGCCAGCAGGGACCCTGGCTCCGGCGTTGTTACGCTAACCCTCAACCTGCTTTACACTCCACAGAAGCCCCACAGGTACACACACACACACACACACACAGAGGTTCTGTCTGCCTAACAAACCCAGCCCAGCCGAATATTATTTCTGATCACCTAGATTATATTGTAACGTGCATTATGGATTATTTTTCTTTTGGTTTTTGGGATGCTGGGCCGAGTAATGCGTTCTAATAGGGCCTTGCCTTTCAACAGTTACGTCTGGATGAAGCGTGACATCCTTGTTAGCCTATAAACATCAGGAAGGCAGTAGGCTCACTGCTAAAACACCAGCAAAACACACACACACACACATTATCATAGAGTAGTTTGAAAAACACACACAACAACATGGCTACCTCGAAAGAAAAACCTCAAAAACTGAGAATGGATACTAACACACATGCATACACAAATGGAAAACAAATCATAGAAATAAACACTGTAGTTCTAAATGAATGAAAAACTACCAGCACACACACTGGCCTCCATACAGAAACAAAATCTGTTTATCTTCTATGTACTATATAATATAAATAATGCACATTGCTTTTCTAACTAATGGGCTAAACTGGATAAACCCTGCATTAAATATTCTCTCTTGCACTCTCCCTCTGTACATTAGGGTAATAATTGTGGCGTGTTTGAAGTGTGCCTAATATATCAATGCCTAGTTGCAGCATTTTGATTACCCACTGCAGATAATATTTGTTAGCATAATGGAACACTCACTTCTTACCTGGCTTGAAAATATATTGAGTTCACATTTATTCTACTTATTCCATTTATTTACAACCTGTAGCTGCAATGATCAGAAAAAACCTTGTTGTTTTGACCCTCCTGCACCTAAGTTCTAAGTGGCTGTCACTCCTCTCTACCCCCCCCCCCACGTCCATATGCACTTGTGTGTACAGTTGTGTTTCTAAACATAAACCATCTAGAGTTGCTTTAATGCAATCCATGGACGCTATCCTCAATTTGTGTACTTGAGTTATCGACCGTAACCGTTAACATCAGATTACAAATAAAAAATTGTCATAAAATGGGGTCCAGCTGCGTAAACAGTGTGTTCCTTTCTCAGTCATTGTCTTGATTGGCAGCCCATTAATGAGACGCACTCTGGTGGAATCAATACCTCAGAGAGCTAATGACTTCTCCATGAGGAAATGAGTTGCAGCGCTAATGGGCCGTTCCATTATCTACAGGCTATTTTCCTAGCACCGCAACTGTAGGTAGATTGGATAGGCCTAGTGTGAGGAAATTATAATAGGGGGTTAAGATTAAGCGGGGTATTAACATTAATAGGCCCCCCCCAAAAGCATCTTGCGTCCCCTAGTGGGTCCTAAACCCACCCATTTGAGAACCTCTACATTAACATGACTGTCCACCAAATGTGACCTGACAACATAATGAGGTGTGCATTCAGTCTGCCATCTTTCCATTGTTGGAGGTCCTGCATCAGTAGATCTGTCAATCCTTTTGAGGGTGAAATGAATACACTTTTCCTCATACAGCGATATGAATATTAAGATAGCGCTGCACATTAGGAATCTTATTTGCAATTATATTGTACATTTTCACAATAGCACTTCCTGCTGTATACAACACACTACTGTTTGGAAAACAAAGATTTGCTTTAGTGCTATAACAAATGTGATAAAGATGATGGTGGACAGATTTACTAGATAGTTTCTAGAAAAATCTATATAATAGATGTACATTATATTCAGTAGTGCCATATTTGAGCTCCAAACTAAATTCTCCATTAGCTCTTCACAAGCTTTGTTGTCATTAATCATTTTTAATTAAACTAACAATTTAAAAAAAAAATTAAATATTAAATTTATACATTAAAAAATAACTAAAGTGTGTGTGTATGCACGCATGTCCAGGTGCTCAGCTGTGCTTGCTGTGCGGTGTGTGTGCGGCGGACGCTGGGAATTTCCACTAACTCTCGTCGCCATTGAGACGTGTGTCGATGACGCCATCTGCATTGACGCCGTCGGGCTGCACAAGACCTCTGCTGTGGGCTTTCGTCTGCACAGTGCCAGCAGGTGTGTGTTATGTTATTATATATATTTACATTTATTTATTTCTAAAAAATATTCTTTGATACAAGATATCTAGCGTAGTTATGGAAAACTATAAAAGGATAAGATATTTAACATTACGGTTTGGTCATTTAGCTTTTATCTGAAGTGACTTAACACTAGAAGCATCGTTCCGGTATTACCTTCTTGTAGCGCAGCTAGGGGGTCAAAAGGCAGCTGAGTCTTCAGGCGGGGTCGCGGTTACTGACACATAATGACCACTAGATGGCACTTCTTGCGCCATGGTTTGGTCATAAGATCAACTTGAGTTTCGTCCGTCATTCATTGCCTTATTAGTAGGTCAGTTCATAGTTTTTAATAATGTAGCGCTTGGCTGTTAGCATGTACTGAAATAAAGCTCGTTTCCCAGGAGACCAGAGGACTTCACAGCAGCCTTCCTTGCAGGAAGTGGAGGGGATTTCACGGTCACGCCTTCCTTTGGGGTGCTTCCTCCGAATGGCTCCTCTGGACTCTTAATTACAGTGTCCTTCACCCCCACCTTGTCAAACAAGACACACAGGGCAAGACTACTGGTTCAGGTACACACACACACACGATGCAAGCTTTAAAGTTCCAATACACTGTAAAAAAAATATTACAAATATAAAAATTAAAAGGGGTAACATTAGTAGTTCTAATCAGTACATGTGTTTCAGCGGGTTTACACCATCCAATACGTTGCGGTGAGTGATTGACAGTGTCCCCTTGGTTTCAGACAAAAGACATGCAATGGATCTATGACGTGAAAGGGAAGGTACCTCCATTTTTCCCAGCCCACTCCACCATCCCCCCTGCGTCGAATCCAGTCAAAAAACGCCCGCCCAACTTTGTGGCCCAGAACCTCCGACTTCCTGCCGTGGCAAATTCATCTCCTCTGAAAACGGACAAATAAAAGCTGTTTGTTTATCCATACAGTGCAGGTTTTACTTAAGCTTTAGCTGTTCAATTTCCTTTAAGGTCATTTGTATGTTTGATATAGTAGATTTTTTACACATTGTAAAGAGAAGGGAAACCTTGCCATGTGACGCAAAATCAATTTTCGCTGACATTTGTCTAAAAATTGTTAGTTAGCCGTGCCAATCCAAACCACTAGGGGCAGTGTGGTAGGGGAGATACTCCTCCCAGCATCTCCAAACCTGGAAATCAGCAGCTGGTGACAATGTAGCAATCAACCCAGGAGTTGATCCTCATGTGAGGGGAGAAAGGGGAAAAGACGTGGTTGGTGTATGGTAAGCGTCTAGATGCAAGAGGTGAAACTTTCAGATAAAAGGATTGTGGCTGACTGTATTGTTGCATTGATACTAGTCTTCCCTGTGGTGTCTTTCCCCCTCTCCTTTCTGTGTTCCAGGCCACTGAGTGAATGACTCTCCCTTAACCCCGACTTCATTGAATAAGCAGTTTCTTTTCTGCTAAACCCTGCTGTCTTAATTTGCACCAGTGTGAGTTGCCACGAAATGTCAACTTATTATGAATTAATAATTTAGTTGAATCTTTCTTCTTCATATGTACTCACTTTGGGCTATGCTTCAGTCACATGCTGTTTTCAAGATTACAATACAGTCGAGACTTATAGTAGACTACTTTCAAAATCTCCACCAACCCATTGGATTCACCCCTTCCACACCACTGTCGTAAATACATAGTGTTTTGAGCCCCCTCGCTGACACAGTACACGTGCATTTGTTGACAAGCTAAAGGATACGTAACAAGAGGCGCTTTTCCTCGCTACAGCAGGTGCAGAGTAGTCTGAACACTAGTACAACGAGATGGCAACAACGAGACTGTGCTTGATGTTAATACTCTTGGCATACAGCGACAAACACAATCCCCAACATATAGTATATACCCGACACAGGTGCACTGCAGTGGGGCTGTGGACAGCTGCAGGCCGGTGGCTAGTAGGCTACCGTACACTGGTGAGGTAGAACGAGAGAGGGGAGTGCTTTCCTTAGGTCCCCCTGACGTTACAGATTTGGGGTGTAGGTGTGGTTTAGTCAGTGTGTGGGAGGGAATGTTTGGAGATGTGGTTTACGGGACATGGGAGAGTATAGCTTTAAGAGCTTTAAGGCACCTTGAAGATGCAGCACAGCAGACTGGTTGGGACTGAGAGACGAGGTTTTTGCTTGTTTTATTATAATTAATAAAACAATAAAATATAATTAAATTAACTGAATAGACCTTGCATTTCCATCTCTGTGGCCTTAAAGTGTGATTTAAAGTAACTTGTATTTGACAGGTTCAAGGTTGATTAATGATTAGGCTACTAGTAATAAACTGATAAATACATTTTAGCATCCGTTTAAGAGAAATATCAAGCAGAAAGGGTAAGCATCAAATTATTAAGATGCCTTTTTGAATTAAGAGTCTAGGAAATGTTCGACAGTAGGCTAAAAGTAACATCAGTGAATGCTAAACAAATATTGAATTAAACAGAGCTCAGTGAACTGACAACACTGTCAGACTTGCATCTAAAAAAATTAAGTTAAAGCCAGCAAAAAATAAATAAATGTAAGTCATCTGACAGCGGAGCCATAGGGCCCTAGATTAGCCAATCCTTGGCATTTCCCAGACATTTATAAATGGATTGCCTTCCTGGCTGCTTAATACCAGTTCCATTTCATTCTGTCACTTCTATACATCACTCACATCGGGATTCAATTAGCATGGCTGTAATTAAACAGGGGTTGTTTCTCTGAAATGTGTGCAAAATTATTAGACAGCCTCCCAATGGAAGGGAACATGAAAATGTGATGAGAGAGAGATGAAGTGCAGGTACAAGAAGAAATTGTTCCATCAAATTTGAAGTCCAAGTCTTTTTTATCTTCCCTGCCCTGACAAAAAGATTTAGGGCCATAATTTTTTATGCACCTCCAGTTACGCAAATTTCAGTTGCGGGTATTCTCCCCTTAGCACTCCGATCATGCCCACAGCGCTTAACTTTAGAATGAAGGTGGGCTCATGAAAAGAGCCGGGATTTATTTAAAATAGAAGGGAACCGAGTCCAACCCTTGTAAAATACGTAGTTTGCAAAATATAATATATGATATAAATATAATCAAATAAAAATACTGAATAGAAATAAAAACTGTTGAATTCTCCTTTTAAACAGGAATTTTACATTTGCAATGAATTGGTTAGGCTAGTCCATAGCCTACTTAAGTCAAGGGGAGAATACACATAGGCTGAAAAGTGCTTAGCTGCACGCTTTTTTGACTTGCGCGCTTGGGAGAATACACCCCATAGTGTCAGCCTTTCATTTAAAGGTGTACTCGTTAATTGTGTTATAGTCCAGAAGCATAGGTTTTCCACTCTGGCTCATTGTTTATGCTTGAACCAACTGTCAACGAAAGGACGAGTGACTATAGGGGAAAGGGTAGAGAACAGTGTTAGCGTAGGCGCACTTTAGAGAGAGGAGTAGAGAAGAGTGTGACACTCTTAAGGTTTCAACAACGTTTCTGTAACGAGGCTTTCAACCACAAGGGGAATTCCAGACACAAATTAAGGAGTGTATTTTTGACAAAGCTTGGTATGGGTGGGTAGTAACATTTGTGAAGAAACTGGATCGTAAATTGGATCGAGATGTAGTTGTACCTACCATATAACCCATAAACTCGTTAAACTCATACCAGACAGTCTGGGGAAAGACATTATTATCTTGGTCAGTGTTCATGTTTTACTAAATTTGCACCAAAATTAAGCTATACATAATTTCTTTTTATGGGGTAATGGGTCAGATGGTTTGAGAACTGCTGGCCTAGCAGACACTTCCACAGGTGTGAACCACTTTTGATGACACCGCAGATAAAGCTATACCGCGTGTGCCCTCCAATTAGTTGGAGGACAGTGTTTTTTTTTACAATTAGCAAGACTTCATCTGACATCTCTAAAGCACGAGAGAATGAGCACAGTGCTACGGCTTCACAGCACAGTATTGCATCAGAGGAGAATGTCAAGTTCCAGCACAGAGAATCCCAAAAGGCCTCACCTGTTAGTTTAAGTAGCCGGTCATGCCCCCCCGCCCCCGACAACTGTCAGGCTATTTGAAGTAAAATCAAATTAATGCCGCTCACGCACACTAACACACACACTCTCAGAGACAGTGTGTGTGTGTGTGTGTGTGCACGGATACATTCTTTCGAAACTCCCCCAGGTGTACATGACAGCCAAGAAAAATGAGTCTCAAATCTTTCATCCTCTTCCTCACTTCTGTCTGCTAACTCCATGCTCTTCGTCGCTGATACAAGGACTTTTCTGCATGCATTGAGTTGCATTTGCATTACATTTGTCAAACAGATGATGATGGCGTTCTTCCGAGTGACGAGACAAACCGAATGGTATGCCAGTTCACACACAAGACACCTGATGCACTGCTGCCTGCTACGTGCGTAAATTCCAATTGCTGGAAGTGTTGATGATGCAAGGGGTTGGAGCCAGTTACAACAAAGAGTCACGCAATAGGCCTGCCTGCCATGCCCAAACGTCTTGCAACTCTGCATTTCCTCGCGTCTGGGTCATTCCAGCGTACTCTAGCTGTTTCTGCTGCGGTTTCTCAAAGCATTTTTTCAGGTGTGCTGTCCCAAGTAGGTCTACGTGCAATTAAGCAAGATGGGCCGGTACGTACAATTTCTACGTACTCGGGACGCACTGAACGAAACCATGGCGGAAACCATTAACACGCAAACCCCTCATTTAAATGCTGCTGCCTACATGGTGTTAAAGGCCCTTAAAGATCGTTAAAATAGGGCCCTGTGACTTAACATTTCAATGAATTTGACTTGACTTTGTTTTGCAAACTATTTACTTCCTTGCCAAGATTGCAAAGGCAAAACACTGAAGGAATTTACATTTGCGTGTACATAGGTATGTAATAGTCTAGTTTTATTTTCATGCACACAATGTGTGATTTGGTGTTGAGACTGTTTATGCAGACGTACAGAGACTCTTGGTGAGTACGACAACATTCAACTAGGCCTACATACAGCTATGCTATGTTGATATATTTGTTAAGTTACAGGGATAGGTGTAGTATCGAAAGATGGACTGCCAATGTTAGCTGGCGTCATTAAAATTTAATTTAGGAATTAATAATGTATCCATCATATTTCATTTCCACTTTACATCTGTCTGTTTAATATTCCAGAAACATGGGATTCAGCCAATTCATCTGGTATTTCAGTGGTAGGTAGCCTATACACCATATTTACATATACATATACATATACATATATTTCAAGAGCTATCGATATATCATTAATTATTTACAATTTCCCTCTTTTTCCTTAAACACAATGTTCTACAGAACGAAATTATTCTGATTTCTGTGTAGGCTATTTGATAGTGATGTATTTGATGTGTGTATTTGATACTAGACACTACAATAGATCCTGTCTAATGTTGATTATCTGTGACATTTGTGTCATTTGGACAAAATTACCATTTCCCATATTCAACAAGTAGCCTAAATTAAATTGTTTCCTTTCCTGGATTTGTTAATCTGTGTTGTAAGATACTGTAGGATGTTTTAAGCTTGAAAGCTTGACTTGTTTAAAGGTACACCAGTAATAGAGTACAGACAGCCAAAGTTATGTTATGTCTGTTATGTTATGGTTATGGCTGTATTATGTTCTAATAGAGAATTGTTTCCTCAGGTGTTGTCTTTCATTTCTTCCTCATCTGTGTTATGACCGGTAAACATGAACATTTAGCCTACATCACCAGTTAATGATGTTCCTTAAAAAGGAAACTCATTGTCTTGTTGTTGAAACATGCATTACAAAAATGCTGTTGTTTACTACTTCTCTATGCAGATGCCTCTCTGACCAACGTGGCACTTAAAGGAACAGCCATGCAGTCGACGGGTTATAATAGTCTTAAGGCCATCGACGGGAACAATAATCCAATATACGAATATGGCAGCTGTACCCATACATTCCTAGAGACTAATCCTTGGTGGAGAGTCGCACTACAGCACGTCTACAGGGTGGACGTCATTAAGATCACCAACAGAGATGTTGTTCCAGAGAGGCTGAACGGGGCTGAGATTCGCATTGGGAACTCCCTAGAGAACAACGGCAACAACAATCCCAGGTGTTTTTTGTGTGGATAATGCACTCAATTGCCATTTTTAGTGTTTAGATTTGATTATATTAGATAGGAACATTTTAGAAATATAAGTTATTTTATAAAACCAGATATATTTGCAAATAAAGAGTTCTTGAAATTCTGAAATAATTTTACGACAAATTTTTGGGATTATTATTATTCACTATAAATTTATTTATTATTTCTTTATTATTGCATTATTCTTCTTATAATTGTCGTTTGTTTGTCCCTGCTTTTAATGAACTGCTTTGTTCTGCTATATTTTAAAACCCTTTGTAAACCCTTTGTTTTTAAAGGTGATCTGTAATGTTTTGGTATATACAATTACACGTAGTTTTGAAGCAAATGTATATAATTATATTATATTTTTGCCTATTCAGATTTCATAGGGTCCAAAAAGAGTCCACTACCTCTTACCTCTTTCAGTCATTTTCCATTCACCCCATTCATCCCTTTTTGTCTGTGTCTATCTTTCCTACTATTGGTTTTATTATTCAAAATCTTTAGTTAATGTCTCCACAAAGAGAAATATAATATATGATCAAAAATCTATTTCAGATTGTATGCCTTATTACCTTATTTTACTGCCATTTTATAGTCTAAAGTAATCACATATACAGTAGATAAATCGACCAAATATGTTCATTTTGAGGTAATTAAAGGAATAAATGTGAAAAAACTAATATTTAGAGATTTCATTCGTTTTAAAATGAACAGATCTGGGTAGTAGGCTTTTGAAACCCACTGTATATTTGAAATAAGTTCATCTCTATAGCTCTATTGAGACCTCTGGCACTGTAATTACAATAATAGATGCATAACAATATAAACGCTGGCTGACTAGACCATGCATCTTCTCGCGAAGGGGATTCCTCTAGCCTCCTAGTGTGAGCAGTACATTGACAAAACTCTCAAACTAAATTGTCTGGTTACCTTTTATCACTAATTATCGTCATACATGAGGAAAATGAGGTCTAAATTGTCCGGAACTCCTCTTTTAATGTGTAGGTTGATATTTCCCATCTCTCTTTGTTGGCTTTCTCTGTCCCGCTACTCTCTGGCTCTAAGGTGTGCTGTCATCACTCATATCCCAGGGGGTTCCACTGTAACCTTCCAGTGTGTGGGGATGGAGGGTCGAAACGTAAACATCTACATCCCTGGAAATGAGAAGTATTTGACACTGTGTGAGGTGGAAGTGTATGGAGGTAAAGCCTCCATACTCTAAGAGTTGAATTGTGCAGTTGTGTGTTGTGTGTGGCCATGTGTAAAGTTCAGTGTTCCAGTCCGTTTAAATTGTAGGTTTTGTTTGATTCACAGGTTATATTGACGCTATGTAAAATATAAAATGACATTGGCATTATTCTTTAATAGAAGGTGAAGCTTTTGATCAAGGCATTACCATTATCATGGGAACCTCAGTGCAATGCATAATCTATTGTTTTCTCATCCCTCTTTCCAGAACTGGTCCCTGATCCTCCCTCAATCAATGCCAGTCTGGTGAATAAAATGGTGGTCGTGGTTGGGAAGAGGCTGGCCTGGACGGATGCCCTGTATTACTGCAGGGACTTCTACTGGGACCTTCTAACCCTCCGCAATAAGGAGGACCAGAAGCTGGTGGAGGAGCTTCTAGCTAACGCCTCCTTCCCCCTCACTGAGCACCT
>JAODLI010001370.1:0-11293 GCA_027575585.1 Percopsis omiscomaycus
ACACACACTCTCTCTCTCTCTCACACACACACACACACACACACACACACACACACACACACACACACACACACACAGGAGGGTAGGGAAGTGGGAACATCCCAAATAAGACATACTAAATTGCGTGTGCATTATAAAATATTGTACGTTTAATTTTAGTACAAGTTACGGGTGATCTACTAAGAAATATTGTGTAAATGACAACAGGTGCAAACACCATGGAGATGGTAGCATTTCAATGACGGTGTTTTAATGGTTTCTGCCATGGTTTCATTCAGTGCGTCCCGAGTACGTCGAAATTGTACCGGCCCATCCTACGTAAGATTGCACCAGATAGCAAGTACTTGGGACAACACATCTGAAAAAATGCTCTGGGAAACTGCAGCAGAAACCGCTACAGTAGGCTACGCTGGAATGCCCCAGACGCAAGAAGTTTGGGCATGGTAGGTATTGCGTGACTCCTTGTAAGTGTTGGCTGAGCTAAGGGATGATTTGGAGCCTGTTGGCCCAACAGCTCCAATATGGCATGGCTGGAGAGGCAAATGTGCACAGTATGGTTTCCTCAGTTATTCAGACGAATGAGAAAAAAAAAATTCTCTACGTCTTCTTTCATTACGTCGGTCTCTCCTTCTCGTAATGATAACAGCAACGATACGATCCCAACAACCATCTCTGTAGCCAGCTATTAGGTCACGTGGTCCAGACCTTTTTTCAAAGCTAAAAATAAAATTCTAAGCTAAATACAACTGTAAAAAATATAAAAAATAATCGGTTGAGAACTTCTCTGAGACGAATGCATGCATTATTCAGTTTATACTTGTGAGAGGCGAAGGCACAACACCTTGCATCATCAACATTTCCAGCAATTGGAATTCACGCACGTAGCAGGGCAGCACTGCAGGCCATGCAGCACTGCATCAGGTGTATAGCCTACCATTCGGTAGGCTATGGAGCCTGCCACACAAGACACCTGATGTCAGCTATGAGATGTCTTGTTGGAACAGAATGGGGAGCAGATATAGCTTCTTTGAAGCAAATGTTGCAACCTAGAAGTATTATTTTATAATTTCCGATACTAGGGATATGATTAGAATTCACTGTAATTTTATTTGATAAATATTCTGATATATTATTCTGATTTGTTACTGAAAGGTGAAAGTTCAGCGACGATGATGTCATTAAGACAGCCCAGTAGCCTAGGAGAGAGGGAGCCGAGTGAAGTGAACGTAGGCTAGTTCGCTGATGTTAACAGATGTTGGTGTTGCTTCATGTAAAAAAAAAGAATTCCAACAGAACTGGCAAAATAAAGTTGCAGAAGAGAAGACGGAGTCTGTTTTAAGTGTGCAACACAAATTTATGTAAATTTAATTAAAGCAAGAATTGAATATGGGTGTTTGGCTTATGGATCTGCAGCCAAGTCAGTTTTAGCTGGATTAGATATAGTTCAAGCTAAGGCACTGAGAATATGTACAGGAGCTGTGCTATCTTCCCCAGTGTGTTCCTTGCAGGAAACAGGAGAAATGCGACTCTGTTTGCGAAGACAGCAGCTTCAAGCTAATTATTGGGTCAACTTGATGGGTCAAAGGTGTGATCACCCAGTCAAAATAATAATTCAGGCAAGCTGGGAGAGAGAGGTGGCAAGACTTCCAAGTTTTGGATGGACAGGGGAGGCATTGGCACAGGAAATGTCTATACGTCTATACGACAAAAACTTCTGTCCAGAAGTACTGTGGCCATCAGTTCCTTTATGGCATTTGGAGGTCCCAAAGACTGATTTAGAGATACTGTACTGACATAAGTCCGAAAATCCTGAGTCAGATTTGGTGTGTGAATTCCAGTGTCATATAATAGAAAGATATCAGGAACACATTAATTTTTTCTGATGGTTCAAAGGATCAAGAAACAGGGGCTACAGGAGCAGCTTTTGTTGTTCAGAGGTGGAACGTCCAAGCGTGTAAGAGAACCTCAGATTTCCTAAGTGTGTTCACAGTGGAATTATATGCAATCTTGATGGCAGTTTGATGGACTGAGCAGATTCAGAACCATAAAGTATTGATATGTAGTGACTCTGTGTCAGCTATTAATAGTATTGGGAAAGGGTCGTCAAAGAGTCGACAAGACCTTGTATATAAAATTCTTCTGGCAAATAGAGATGTGATAAGGAGAGGGGTAGAAATTTAATTAGTCCCAGCTCATGTAGGTATTACCTCAAATGAAAAGGTTGATAAGTTGGCCAAGGGAGCTGCTCAAAAGGAAGCCATAGATGTCAACATAAATCTTTCCATGGCGGAGGGTAAATGTATTGTGTGGCAGGAAACAATGTTAAAAAGGCAACAGCTCTGGGAGGAAGAAAACAAAGGGAGGTACCTTCTTTTTTAGTAGGGTAACTCAGTGAATGTAAGAGGGGAGAATAGACGAAAGGAAACTCGGGCTGGATGCACCCACTGCCTTGCTCTGACCTTTACCCATTCCGATCTCTAGCTACCACCATCCCGGTGCCCACCCGGAGTATACTGGTTGCTCTAAATTGCCAAACCAACACTCATGGACACAACAGTTAAAATAGCCAGGACACGTCTGTCCATGCAGCCCGCAATCTCCGGCTCTACTATAACCCGCTAATTCGGATTTGGTTAACCGGGCCGAAGCACCAGCAACCGAGTGAACAGATCACGCGAGAATAAGCTTGGACCGCGCCGCCCCGCGGGAGTCGACTCTTCCCCCCTTTGGTGTGTCCGGTTTACTCTGGGTTACCCTCAACCTACGTATGGCTAAACCTTTGACCATTCACCCCTCACCTGTAAGTTCTTGTCCCTGGACCGGAGCGATGATCCGGGCTCTGTGGAATGCCGCTTCTCACCCACAGGGAGGAATCAACACTCTAAGTTGGCCTCAGCTCGTCACCAGAGTCCTGGATCATGCGTCTGTCCCATCTGGGTCGCCAAATTGTCGTGGAAATTCTTATATTTCCCTAGTAAGGCAGTGAATCCACAAATGAGTAGCGGACACTCCGTGTCTTTTAAACTATTTATTACTATTACGAGGATAACAACAGAGAAGTACTTTAGAGAAAAACAGCTGGACCAGATAACTACCACATACGGCAGTCCTTACCATCTGGCCGAGAACATAGGCATACATCCTGAATTAAACAGTTCAGCTCCCCCCCGGGGGGGGGACGGATCCTCCCCCGATCTCAGGTTCATAACAGACCCCGTTCCACATAACAGATCCCGTTCCAACCTTGAGTTGTGACGCACGAGCTGTAAGGGAACAGCTACAACCCTAATCTACCAGTCTAGCCCAAACACTAAATGCCAGGCCGACCCACTAGCAACATGACAGGAAGAGTCAAATATTTCTACAATGAGAACAAAAACACACTAGAAACAGGTGAAGGGGGACAATTTTCTGCCACCACACTACCAACCTGTAAAATACAGATAATATGCACACTGTAATCCCAAACAGTTGTACTAGCTCATAAGCCTAAGGTCATAACAGTCAAATGTCGTTATGCAAACTATAACGACATTTGACCAAACTATAAAGTTTTGAGCTCTGTTGAGAGTTATGCCACTTTAATTGAAGAGGGCTCAATATTTTATAGATAATTTGTGTGGAACGCTGTGAATATTTGTTGTAAATAGTTTAAAAATCCAAGTAATTGTAACTTTAGAAGTTGTTAAATATGTGACAAATACGTGACGTTACTTCATCTTACAACGGTGTAACGTTTTCGGCGGGTTTCCTTGATGAACTACATTTCCCATAATGCATGTTTGCCCGGGACATTGACGGTGGAGGAAGGTCCATGAGTTTTTGCTGTTCGCCGGTAATGCAAGTGCGTACTGTGAGTATACTTATTTCAATAAGTGTCTGCCTTACACAGTAAATATTTTACGTTATCGAGCTGTGTGTACGTGTGTGCCAGCGTGAAACCAACAATGCTAAACAACATAATGTGAGTGTGTTATCATGATGCTAACCAGGCCTGTGTTTGTATTTCTTGCTAGGCTCAAGTGTGTGGTTGTGAGATCATCTCGAAATCCTTTTAACAGTTCAGGTAGGATGTATTATGAAATAGTGTTACTAATAATTGGTTTTATTTTATGTGTTTCCACAGTCATTCTTTTGCTATTTCTCTAAATGTTTTTATCTCAACTGTGGGGTCAACAGTTGATCACTTGAACCCTTTATTAATACTTTGTTAAATACAAAGAACAACCACAGAAATAGCAGATCTATAAGCACACAACTTTGATGCTTTGCTTGTTAATAACTAACCTGCTTATCTTTTAACATTTTCATTTTTACTATAATTAGTGTACAATGAATGTTTTTGATAGATTTGGAAACTTTTCATCTATATATTCACATTATTATTTTAAAAATGTTTTTGAACATTAACAAATCATCTTTGTGCGCATGTTGTGCACAAATATCGGACTACAAAGAGTGCTACAGAGAGCCAGCGTTTCACCATCAGACAGGTGTTAATAGGTGAGTTTTGTAAATGGTGTACCAATTTAAAAAATAAAAAAAAAGATAAATGATGTTGTCAGTACTGTTATGGACAATAATATTATTGTCAGTGCCAGTATTGATGGTGATCTTTGTCTTCTTGTGGACATTCAGGAGTTAACAGAGAAGGGCACATTGAGAGTCGTCAGACCTGAAGGTGACACCTCATCTACTGCATCTTCTGACACAGACATTCTCCCACATGTACCTGCGTTACAGCGCCAGAAGAGTTGGCCTGATCACTTTGTTGTTCCTGGTTTTGGTTATGAAATGGAGCATATACTAGAAGAAGGAAATCGCGTTTATGAAGAATCAGGAAAATTGCTGAAGTTAAAGAGGTTGGATGGATGAGGATGGATTATAATTAGAATCTTATTGAATTTTATCATGAAACCTTTGTGAGTTTTTATCATAATGTTTACTGAATAATGTGATATGGAGACCCAAAATACTGAATCTACCCTCTGTAGCAATGACCACTATCAGAATATGGAACTATTAACACTTAATGTACTTTAAAACACATTTTGTTTTTATGGAGTCATTTCCTTTTCCTTTTTTGTTTTAATTTATGACAAGCACTTTGTTTTGACTGAGCTCCTTTTGATTTGTGCCTTTTTTAAAAGCACATTGTGTTGAATAAAAAAAAAAAGTTAAATTGTCACTGTGTCACTTTCATGTTTTCTAACATTATTCGCTGATTATAATTGTGTAATGGACCGACCTCAGTATTTCAGTTTAGAATTAATTTTGATTGCATGTCCCACATTGAGTTGAAGAATATTGAACATTTTGAGTGTATTTCACACATTATATGAGTTGAAGAATATTTAATATTTTGAGTGTATTCCCCACATTTATGAGTTGAAGAATATTGAAAGTTTTGAGTGTATTTCCCACATTATATGAGTTTAAAAATATTGACAATTTTGAGTGAATTACTCCCTAATTATAAGTTGAGCAATATCAATATTTATAAGATAACATTGAGATAATTTAAGGCAACTGTAAATATAATTTTTATTTTATGTAAACTTAAAACATTTAAAAACATCACTAAAATATTTTTGTGTAATCTGTTACAAAATAATTTTTGAGTTGTGTGAACTTATTAGGGTTTACAGTGCAGCAGCAATGAACACGGTTTGTCATCCGGATCGCATTTGAGGGGTGGGCGGAAGTTCTGCCTGAGACTACCCGGGGCGCAACTGCTCCCCGGGTAGACAAAAGTTCTGCTTGGGTGCTGCTTCCATTTATCACATACATTCACCATTTATACAAGAAAAGAAATTAGTGTAATAACCGCTCTGCTATTAAAGAAGATCAGAATCAGAATCAGAAAAAGCTTTATTGCCAAGTACGTTTTCTACGCATACAAGGAATTGATCTTGGTGTTGTTGGTGCATGTCAAACACCCTCCAAATACAAGAAAGACAAGGCATCAAGTACAAAAAACACAAACAATACAAGTATGTGTACACAGTATGTTTCAAAAGTAAAAATAAAAATAAAAATAAGAGCAGTGCAGCTGAGTAACAATATGGAAATGTAACAATGTGCAAACGTTCACAGTATGAAACAGGGAAGTCCGAGCTGAGCGTTAATGTAACGCATAAAGTTGTAAATGCAATGTCAATGTGACATGTAGAGGCAGAGATGGAGTGTGGAGAGTGTCAGGGTGGGTTCCGGGCCTTGTTGATAAGGCTAGTAGCGGATGGAAAATAACTGTTCTTGTGTGCGTGAAGTTTTGATTGTCTTTGTTTTGATTGTCTTTGGCAGGTTGAATTTATTCAGCTGCCGCAGAAGTATCCTCTGTTGTGCTTTCTTAATGAGGGAGCTGATGTTCAGCTACCACCTGAAGTCCTGGGAGATGATAGTTCCACAGTGTTGATGGTCTGTGAGAGAAGTGTTTCCCCAGCTTCACATGCTGCTTCCTGTCAGACAGGAAGTCAGTGATCCACCTGCAGGTGGAGTAAGGCACACTCAGCTGGGAGAGCTTCTCCTGAAGACAACAGTGTTGGTGCAACATTTTGTAACAGAACACCTTAGCATTTTAGGCCAGCACCTCCTCTTCTCTAGCTAACATTCCACAGATAAGAGACCAACACCCCTATGACCCTGGAGTGATAAGATGGATACATACACACCAGAAAAAAACATTAGATTCTAATAAGGTTGTTCCTCAAGGTTATGAATTATGAAAATTATTGATTCTAAAAATATTAAATATTATTTTTTGAGACTTATAACCAAAGGTGTAGAGCCCAAATCGCTACAAGGGGTGATGTTAACGGCTCAAATGGAATTAAGGAGACAAGGGACAAGGGACAAGTCTCAACTTAAAGCCTGTTGGAAGAATCTCAAGGCAAAAGCAAAGAAAAATGCGGCAGAAGACACCAAAGGCAAAGGTTACTGGATTTTAGTCAGCCACAACCAGAGGAACCACTGGAAGCTTTCTTAAATGTAATTATATAATCACATCAATGTATTTATGTACTATATATGTATTTATTTATTGCTGTGATAAGTAAAATGTTTCTTTCAATCAAAATGGAAGTCCCTTTGTTCAGATTAGTTCCTCTCTGTATGGATAAGAAAAAGGCACATTATTATTACTTGTTAATTACCCATACTTGCTATTAAGTATGGGTTAAGGTAGTCTAGTGTACAAGTGCACATACATATCAATCCAAATATAATATATTATGTCAATACTTAATTATGCTGTAAAGTTGTTATCAATTGGTGTTTTGACTGCATTGCCATTTGTGTTTTCAGCATTCTGTACTTGTGCATCTTCCTACTCTCTTCCCAAAGTTGTGTAACACAGCTACTTCTACAATGATGGTCAGGGTAGTGTCCAACTTGGTGCAGAGTCCCAACTGTAAACATGGAAATCTCCGCTTCCACGCCCCAAACACACTCTCCATTACCCCTCTTGTTCTAATGTGAGAGCAGTTGTAGTTTTCTCTGCCTGGGTCTGAGAGTTCAAAAGAGGAGTCATCAGGTATGGGTGACATGCATAGACATTGTCACCCACTAGGTTTCCACCATTGACAGTATATATAGTGGACAGAGCTACTGTGATGACACCCATTGGTTTGTGAACTTTTCGTAGTCGCCATTTGGAAAAACAGGGCCAGAAATGACCATATTCGGATGAGTGGGACTTTATGTATATCAAATTCTATTTAAGAAGACTTTAAACTAGAGATTGAGACCATAAACCCCTCAGTAACATTTTTATTGAGCTAATAAATCATGTCAATGAGTCAGAAAAGTGAAACAGCTTTTTAAAGCCAAGGTGCGCCCTCTAGTGGCCATTCCATAGAATGTAGGGCTTAAGGCACTTCCACTTTGGCTTCTGCTATCTAAAAAATATATATACACTGACCATTTAAATATGCAATTGCCTTTGACACTCTGCTGACAATTCTGCAGACTGTGGACTTGTGAACTCCAAAAAGATCCTCGTCAACCATTTGAAAACACCCTGTAGTATAAAAACGCAAAGCCACTAGAAGCTGGAGAAGTGGTGGCACAGCAGAGTTCCTCTCACTTCCATGCTTGATAGCTGGCCCTTCCTTCTCTTTGGGGTAGGCCCTATATGACAGACTCTTTTGTAAATCTATATCACTGGGAAAACTCACCATTGTTATAAAATTCAATTGGGTTTAACCTCTCTTGAATTTTTGAACGCAATGGAGAAGTGGAACTTTTTCCATAAATTCCGTAAATTTTTATTATTATTTATAAATTCATTACATATGCATGCACATAAAGACGAATCGGCATTAAATATATTACTCTTCATTTTTTAGGGTGCTCGAAATCTAAATCCCATCCCCTACTATGCTGAATAGCCTACATGGGCCATAAGCTACACATGGACCAAATGAAAAAATGTAAAAACTATAACAGTCGTAGCCTACCCTGTTTATGGAATAAATCACAGCCGTTTCCAATTCATTTTCTGAAATGTGATTTCTCCTGCGAAGGTTGTGCTCCATACAAAACCTATTAACACTCATTACGGAGCATTGCGAGGCACCTAACCGCAGCAAAGCACTAATAATTTCTCCATGTGTTTGCCCACTGTCAAAAATTTTGCAGATTAAATCTGAATAAAACTCAATTGTGGCCATAACTAGTCGTGAAGGGTAGCATACAGAACTGGAGCACTTCTCTTTGGCAGAAAAAAGTTCCACTTCCCCATTGCGTTCATGGGGAAAAACAAAGTTGAAGGGGATTTATATATGCCTTATTTTTCTGTTTTCCCTTTTGGTTTTGAAAGAGAAAAACCGCTACAAAACATGTGATTTCTGTTGTTCTTTTTTCCGTTTTTCCGTTCTGGTTTTAAAATTGAAAAAAACACGGAAACGGAAAAATGAAAGTACGAAGGGTAAACGGATTCATAAACCTCCTCCAGGGGTGGTTTAAATATAACTAAATAATCTAGGTTTAGAATTACTGGTGCAACAGACTTGAATTGATTAGTAATTAGTAGTACCTTGTTGATTTCAGATAATAGAATTATAGATGCAGATACAGACCGTTAGAACACGAACAACAAAGATGAATAAATATTTGAAGAGGAAAGATACAAAGTTCTTCCAGATTTAACCCAGATAAAGAGCCCACTACAAGTGGGGGTCTGTTTGGATTTTCTTTCACTGGGGATCCTGCTGCACCAACGCCGTTGTGCTTAGTATGTGGGGAAAAGCTATCTAACAGTGGCATGGTCCCTAGCAAGCTTAAATGCCATCTGCAAACGAAACACTCCAAAACAAAAACACAGACTACTTTGTTTGTTTGAGTGATCACACTGAGAAAAAGGAAAATTTGATGAGAAAGACCACAAAAGGTGTCTGAGAAAGCTCTTGAAGCTCGCTACCTAGTAGCTGAACTCGTGTCCAAATTAAAAAAGCCACAAACTGTGGCTGAGACATTAATATTACCAGCCTGAAAAAAGCCATTGTGAATATGATGCTTGGCCCAGATTATGTTAATGTTGGGAGGCTCTGGCTCCTCCTGGTCAAGACTGGCGCTCCACTCCTCTTTAGAGATAAAGAGCCGCTGGCCATGTGGTGGGCAAAGTGAAATACCAACACACAACCATTACAGACAGCCAGGACTCTGACCAAGATGATCTTATAGGGACATTTCATATTCAGATATTAACTTGTGAATACATTTAAAACAGAGCAACCCCTAAAGACACTGGACATCCTCGTGAGGTTGTATTTATTATTATACTGTATAAACGTAACAAAGTGATTGTAATTGCATTGCTGAATTTGCTCATTAACAAGGTGTTTTCGTCCACAGAACTGACACTCACTGGATGTTTTCTCTGTAAACTCTAGAGGCTGTTATGCGTTGATGCCAGGAGATCAGCTGTGTGAAATATTCAAACCTGTCACGACCCTGCCTGGTTTTGTCTTGTCTCTTGTATTCCCCATCGTCTATTCCTTGTTCCCCTGTGTTCTTCCCGGAACCTCCCTTGCTCCTCCCAGCTTCCCTTGTATGGCCCTTCCTGGTTCCCCAATCACTGCCCTCACCTGTCTTATCATTTCCCAATCACCGCCCTCACCTGTTTCCCATTCCCCAATCATTAGTGTATTTAGTCTGTGTTCTCCCCTGTCTCTGTGCTGGTTCCTTGTCGTTGTCTTGATGTTGTTTGAACTACTTGAAGTTTTCAGCCTGGGAGCACTTGTGTCTTCATCTTAGTTTCCTTTTATTAAACCCTTTTTTGAACACCACCCCTGCCTGCCTGCGTCTGCGCCAACTACACAACCCAGACAAAGTCACTTAGCCTATATCACATTTATTCTCCATTCTGATATATGGTCTGAACAATAACGGAGTATATTGACCATGCGTGCAGCTTTTAAGCATCGAGTTGCTGAGACATGATTGTCCGATTAGATATTTGCATTAATGAGCAGAGAAAATGAATTGTGAATGAAGTACAACTTATCTCCACAATCATATCTATCCACTAGTGTTGTGTTGCTCGTGAACGTTTCGTTCTTTTTGAACTAATCTTTCATATGACCCAGAGTAATGAGTTGGCTTGTTAGTTCATTTTCACGCATGCATGAATAGTCTTGGAACCTTACGTTATCTCACATGGCAGCTGCATAGGCTCAGTCAGTACAGGAGACAGAAATGATTAGTTCACGACTCATAACCATGGGCCTTCGGGTTTGTGTCTTCCGTTCATTTGTCACGTGAATGTTGTATAGGCTGACATGTAGCCATTTTATTTTTTTTACATCGCCCTCAAGAGGGCTTAGTCTATAGTTAAAATGAACGGCATGAACGAAATGACTCGAAAAAAATATTTGTTCATTTTACGGACCGAGATTAAAAGATCTGAGTCAGTAAAAAGATTAGAAATTCCCACCACTACTATCCACAGGGTCACATTTATACTAGATTGAGTTGCAAATGTTACAAAGTATACCTATGGAGCTCAACAGTGACCGCCCCCTTTTATTTTTAACGGCTCCGGTTCGGGAAGTGAATTTACCATTAATTTACTTTGAGCGCATCCACCTCTTGTTCGGCGTGCGCTGACATTCCACGGACCAAAAACATCCAAACCAACATAGGTGAAGGGAGGAGTTGTGCAAAGATGTTCTGGCGGAAGATCTGCCAACACTTGCTCTTCCATTTTACCACGACGTTTTCGACAAGTGACACAACTGTGAAGAATTGAGCTGATGAGCCTTTTTCCTCCTATGATCCACAGGCCTGCTGCTCT
>JAODLI010001371.1:0-11293 GCA_027575585.1 Percopsis omiscomaycus
GCGAACTGCTGCACCAGCCAACAACACGTAAGACGGTTGGTTGTTTTTTGATAAACACGTTTCCGAACTGACAGCCCAATATCCAATCACACGCGGAGAAACACAGTCGCTTGTGGATTGCCCGTGTTGTTTAGGTGAACCTCGTAAATTCCATTAGTCTACTCATAGCGCGCTGAAATCAACGCGAAACAAAGAAAATAATATTGTCTCAACTTATTTGAATAAAAATGTACGTATTTATGTCATATGAATACCACACAGAAATACTTCGGACCCACAGTAGTTAATAAACAGCAACAGAACTTGTCATCAGAGAGAGGCAGGCGCGAGTAGACCTAATCGGGAGAATCGGGACCATTCCCGGTGGGCCGCTGGTTTTTGGGCCAGTAACGAGCGTCATTTTATTATCGCTAGTGTTTCAGCGACAATGAACTCCCCCAGCAAACCAGCCCTCATTTGTCGACTCAAAGCCCGTCTATATGATGGCGATGGTGATGAGAGACACCACCATTATCATATTAATTATAAACATTGTTATTATTATGTATAAGTGATAAGTCTTCCGTTGGGCCAGTTAAGTGATGAAGTGCGAAGACACCGCGATCAGCCCAAAAGCACATCAAGTGTGGACAGTTCAGGTGTGTGCAAAATCTAAAACGACTTGTCAATAAGTTCCACTATCACCACTATTCAAACAACGTTATTAGTTGCCCACCGTGATTTCAATCATTACTTTGAATATACATTATACAGTAGCCTACTATCATTTTGATCATCTGTCCATTTTAAATTAGCCATAGCCTTGATGGCTATTAAAGTGGTTGAATGCAGATTTAGTGCCAGGACAGAACTCCAATGCAGCAGCTCAACAGAAGCGTTCTGTGTCATCTATTTATATTTGTAAAATAAAATAGTGTCTAGTTTTCATTAGTGGCCTACATAATGTCCGACCACCCCTATACCCCTGTCCTAAAATGGGCTGGTGCGCCATGCAACTCCCAGGCTGAAAATGAGTCCCACTCGGGCCCTGGAGAGAGGCGATGAGGCTGGACCTCTAGACTCTGAAACCGTAACTGGTATTTGATGAGTCTCCCTAAAGTCTAAACAGGAAGTCACACCCTATAGTGTGCCCAGCCAGTAAATGCTGATGTGCTGTGTGGTACTGTAACCATACTGTAACCATACTGTAACCATAACCACTTTGGTCGGATTCATGTTCTATACACACACACACACACACACACACATTCAGAATACAGACAATCTGTGATCTCTTGCTCTGAGAGTGCTATAACACAATTAGGGAGTGTTATAGCAACCTCTCTCTCGGGATAGGGCGTCAGAATCAGGTCGCATTATTACAAAAAAATATATATATTAACAAGAATATGACAAGGAATATTCAATAAAAATTAATTACTGTTTTTATTTGTGCTATTTACTTTCATAACAGGCATAACAAGTCAGTAGTAAAAGCATTTATTCATAAACGCTTATGGGGGGAAACAAAACTTTTACTGCAACATTAATCTATCAATATTTGCCACAGTGTTGTCTTCTTCGATGGCAGCACATCATAGAGAAATATAATGTCTAAACTCAATAAAATAAATATATTTTTTAAATATACTAATCTGGCAGAGCATATACTATATAACCTTACATTACAAAGTCCAATTCATACAGCCTTATCAGTTTTAACAAATGATTCACATTTTTATTAATTAACCCCTAAATACATGTACAAATGATCAGCCTCAGTGAGACACGGATCAATACAATATACGTATCCAAAATTATAATATCGTGAAATATATACAAAGGCATGAAAGGCAGTATATTATTAATTACCAAACTGTAACAAATTGTAATCTGTACATTATTGATATGTGATGACATTTTAAAGCTAGAGTATGCAAGGTTTGTATGTGGCACTGTAAAACTGAGCAAAACTGAGCTTTCCTAACAGCTTTTCAAGAGCAGGAAAGGACTGCAATATGTGTCCCGAAATGTTGATAACCTAAATGTACGTACGCTGTTTTGTTTTTGCTAACATTACCTCAACACATACACAGTACACAGGCATAACAAACACATAATACAATCATATTGGTATTGACAAGCTTCCTTTCATATCCTGTGTTTCATATCCTCAGTTCCACGATAGGAGGTGACCGTTGGGCAGGAATGTCTGGGAATGATTTGGAGTGACGGACGGGAGTTACAGCAGGCTGCAGCTGCCCCGAAGCCAAGGGTGGCATTTGGTTTTAAATGTAAACAAATATTGCACACTTTAGCTTTAAGGTTATATAATACTGTACCTATAGTCACCTTTCTCCCTTTGAATTTACAGTACATGTGAAAGGCAGTCGGAGAGTGCTGCACTAGCGATGATAAAATTGCTTTCCCCGACGCTCGTTACCATTCATGGCCCAAAAACCATGAATGAACCGGGCCTAGCTCTCTCTGACTAGTTCTCTTGCTGTTTATTAAATATTGTGGGTCCGTCCAAAGTATTTCTGTCACTGTGTGGTAGTCACATGACATAAATACATGCATTTTTATTCAAATAAGTTGAGACAATATTATTTTCTTTGGTTGGCAGTAATTTCATCGCACTATGAGTAGGCAATCCACAAGCGACTGATATGTTTCACATTTTATTTAGACTCTTTGGCCACTGTGGATGTCTCCGTTGAAGATTCTCAAATACAGAATAGAAGATTAGAATACAAGAGAGTTGAACTCATGCACAGGAATCTCAACTACTTCTCCTTTGTCTTTGTCATAGTATTATTCTCCTTATTCTCTTTTTCTTTTTCTTTTTTCTGTTGGATAGTGTTGTCCGTACAACAGAACAACAATGTTCTGTTGTTTATCTGGCAATATATCAATATTGTTCTTGAACAACGTCTCTAACTGAATGAAATACTGAGATGTATTCTTTGTCTTTGTAGTTTTACAGTGCTTCCCGAGTAAAGTTTGGAAGGAATACACAAGCTTCATTCTTTGTCTTCGGGGAAACTGTTAACTAACTGCCGAGCTAATGTAGCTGGCTAAGCCGCGCCACACACGTACAGAAGCGGGGGCAGAACAGATAGTCTATACAGATTTTGAGACTGGGAAACAGTCTGCCCTTAAATCTTATTAAATCTCATGTCCTTATTCTGTTGACCTGCCCGGTTGTTTGTCTCCTTGGCAGCACAGCCAGAACACAGATATCAAGTATAGAGCAAAACAGGCAAGAAAATCATAATGGTAAGCCACGGCTAAAAATAGCGCTAACAAGGCGGTGTACAACACAGTTTTGGCGATATTACTGCAGGAAAATGTCTCTTTCCACCACGCAACATTCCTAAAGTCGCCTTCCTGTTCTACTGCAGCAAGGAAAGGTGTAGTGACAGGTTGGAGTTTCTCTGTTATGTCTTGCTGCTTGTCCTGAAGGCTGCCAGGGAGTTGTTCCTCATCCGTAGACTCCCTGATCGATGGCATAGACAAGGGCTGTTGTTTGTCTCTGCCTATAGAAGACCGTTTGACCGTACTCAAACCCAAACGTTTGCTGTGATCCTTTGGGGCCTGTCCTGGGCTTTGCCTCTCGGCTATTCTCAGACAGCGCATGTACAACTCCACCTCATCATCTGACTGGGACCCTGTGGAACTGCTGTCTTCAATTTCAGGTTCATCGGTTAAAGTACATGACCCTGCCCTTGCCATGTTGGAATCATCAAATTCATCTCTTTCCGAATAGTGAATCAATTGGCCGTTCAAAGTGTCCGTGTTGCTTTGATCACCCCCTTCAGTGTGGAAAAGCATCGAATTTGGGCCACAGCCGGTTTCCTCTTCCCCTCTATTTCTGTTGGCAATTGCTTTCTCAAATAAACCCTCGTGCACATTGCTCACAGGCGTGAATAAGTCCGCCTTTTTATTTTGTGTACCCATCTTACCTTTCCTTTCCTCCTTTACTATGCCTCCCCCATTCTCCGTCACCTCTTTGGCTCCAATCTCCACCTCTCCTGCTTCACCGGGCACCATTTTCTCATCGTAATCTGAAGACACCTCCTCCTTGTTTTCCTCCCTCTGGTCACCGCTGGTGTCGCCTTCTCCCTTATTTATGTCTGTCTCCATTTTTGCAACGCTTTTCTTTTCCTCGTCTGCCGGGGTCTCTGCACATTGGTTGTTGTCCTGCAGAGTCTCTGTAGAATATTCAGCTTTTTCTAAATCCTTCACGTCCTTGAGATCTCCTTTGGCGTCCATTACTGCAAACTGTTCTATCACTTTCTCCTGTGTTGCCTTGTCCTCCTGGGTGGCTACTAAATCTCCCATCTCTGTGTCTCCACTCTCCTCCCCGACAGCCTGAAGTCTTTCTTCCTTGACCACAATTTCCTCACCCTTCACCCCTACACCTACACCCCCACTCTCTCTCTCCTCTACAGCAACACCTTTCTCTATTGCTTCTTCTGATATTTTATTTTCTATCTCGTCTATGCTTCCTATCTCCATCTCTACCCGTTCTGTCCCATTTCCCTCTAACAGCCCACGTATCAATCCACAACCCGCCCTCTCGTTCACTTCAATGTCATGTTTTTTATCTAGCTCCCCATTTCCCTCATCTTCCTGCAGCATGTCCTCTTCCTCTTCTTCCACCATCTTTTCCCAGTTTCTTTCCTCAGCCTTCTGTTCTGGATTGAATTCCTTCCTCATTTTCTTAATTTGACAAGGTTCTTCCACTGCTGGTATTCTACTACAGACCTCAGTCTCACCCTCTTTGTCAGCTGAGTGCTTTGATTCATTTTTTCTGGAGTTGCCTGTCTCTATATTTGTCTCTTCCACATTATTCTGATCAATTTTCGCCAATGTCTTACAGGTTGTGATACTGAGATCCTTTTTAATGCTTTCAGGGGATAGTGAGATATGTTGATTCCTGGCTGATGTGTTCTCATCTTCTGCTGTAATCAAAAATATTACACGGTCAGCATCAGAACTCTGCATAACATCTATGTGTTGATCCTGTTGTGAGTGTGCAGTGGTCATTGATGCAGTTACGGGTGAGTAACTGTAATCTGTTTCATTTAAGTCATCAACACTTTCACCATCTATTGCTACACCCCTGTTGACCTCCTGGTCAGGATCAGCGGTGACCGGCACAGACAGCATCTGAGAAACTTGAGGCTGCAATGAAAGGGATTCTACAATACAGGTTGGGTCTACTTGCGTTGTTGTTTGTGAAAGTGTTGAATTAACACTGGAGCTCGAAGATGCTGTTGTTGTGTCCAATTGCTGTTTGTTGCACTGAAGACCCTGAGTTAAGTTGTCTTCCAGGGTTATTTCTTGTAGATGCAAACTCACTCTTAGGACGGGTGCCGTCAACACATCAGGGTCTAAGATGTCCCTGGGACACTTCTCTGAAACATCAGAATCCTTTCTGATGTTTCTGATTTCTAGATGGCCACTGCTAGTATCTGCTGAGACATTTGTAATCCTTTTCTTGTGGTTTATGAATCCTTGGTGTGATTCATGAGTCTCAATAGGATCCACAACTTCCACAAGACTCATTGGGGCACTCGTGGTCTCGGGAAAAATTTCCGTTTTTGATGAGTTTTCAAGATTAAATCTTCTCATTGATCTATGTTCAGGAAAGTTCTTCCTCTCACTTCCCATTTGGCCAAACACCTGATGATACAGTGGAGCCACAACAGTCGCAAACGTGAAGCTTTCGGCCTGGCAGTCAGGGCCTTCAGGGCTCTCCGCTGGAGTGGCATTGCTTTTAGATTCACCAGCAGTGTGGCTAGCCTGCTCATCTCCACCCACCCTGCTGCTCTCCATGTACCTGCTTTCCTCAGCTTTGGATACATACTCACTGACGTGTTGGCAGGCTGGGGGGCTGGACTCTTCCTCGTGTGAATGTGATGTCTCGTTTGGGGATGCTGGTGTGTCCTCCGCTCGAACAGAAACCGAGCCAGTCGCGGCGATGTGCTCAGGTTTCTCAGACTTGTTGGATGCGCTGGCACTGGGAGATGTTTGGTTTGATTCTGTTGGTGATTCCAAACTTAATTTAGAACCTCCCACCTTGCTGTGATCCATTGATGTGCCTGAGACATTTGAAGGTGTTTTCAGTGGGTCTTCTTCTTTTTCACTCAGTGACTTTTCTGAAAGTGATACTTGGCATTCTGTGTTGGTCAGTTTTTCATCCCTTTGAGCAAACTCGTCTCTCGCTCGTGTCAAACGTGCTGCCCTTCGCCGGCTTCTTCTTCTGCAGTTCCGGCTGTTCTCCTTCTGTCCATTAACAGAAGGATAGATTAATTTTATTTGTCTCATTCAAAACCTATGCTGTTTTCACGAGGATGACATTTAACATATGAACATTTAACATACAAACTACGAATATAGTTAATATCAATTACATTACATCTATGTAATTTAATTGATATTAACTATATTTGTAGTTATAGAAGTGAAATACACACAGTGAGTGTATTTCCTAAGGGGAATGTATGCTGAATATTGTCAAGCTCTAAACAGTTAATAGTGTTATAAGTTATAGAGTAGAGGTCTCACAACACATAAACTGTTCTACCGTTCTATTGTATTAAATCTCAGAGAGAGTATCCCCCTCCCATACTATATACTTCTCTGGTTGGTCGACAAATGGCATTCCATTGTCTTAGTACTTGTACTCTGTGGAATGACAATAAAGTCAAATGTAATCTAATCTAATCTAATTTATCTATCCCTCCCACTACAGATTCTCACTACAAATTTACTTAGTGAATAGAGTCTGGCCACGCTCGATTGGGGATTGCTTGCAGTTGTTGCATTCTAATGGGTGTAGCTTTTCGCCTTATTTTAAAACCATTGGAGCAGCCTTTAACTAATCGTCAGTGACAGCGACTAGGAAAGGACTGCAATATTTGTCCCGAAATGTTAATAACCTAAATGCACATACGATGTTTTGTTTTTGCTAACATTACCTCAACACATACACAGGCATAACAAACACATAATACAATCATATTGGTATTGACAAGCTTCCTTTCAAATCCTGTGCTCACTCAGTTCCACGATACGAGGTGACGAGGTGGGCAGGAATGTCTGGGAATGATTTGGAGTGACGGATGTGAGGTACAGCACAAAAAGTTATAGTTTTAGACCTTGTTCTTGCTCAGGTTTAAATTCTTCCATATTCCCTAGCGCTGCAACAACTACTCATGTCGCTTCATCTAACTACATTTCGAAAGGAACACTTGACTTTAATGTCATTGCACTTAACTACCCCCACTAATAGCTGATTGGCCCGCCTTTAAAAGAGGCGGTCCAACTGTTAATGCATTGCTCGTTTCCAGACTGTATCTCAGCGAGAAGCTGAGAACAGGAAGCCGGAGCCAAGCTAACTACAGATACATGCACACGTGTGTTTCAAAACATAAACAGTGAGCTGGGGAGGTAATTTGAGGTTCTGGGGGCGCTATAATGCATTTGAGAAGAACTACTTTAAAAAGTCGCAGAGATGCTTTAGTGAGGGCGTTGGCCTTGTGTGACACGCTTCCAACGACGGAGTTTCAGTCCAACTGTACGTTTGACCATTTCTTTACAAAGCTAAAAAAAACAACCCCATACAATACCATTAATACCGACAAGCTAGCATAACCTGTAGCAATTCAAGTAAAGTAAAGTCAAATTAAAGTTTAGCAGGCAAAAAAAAATACCAGTGCTCACCACTCTCCGTGCAGGTGAACCAGTGGCTATACACATTTCACATTTACTACCACCTGTGCCTCTGTGACGTAGAACACAGTGATATATATACTGTATATATATACTGAAAAAAATGAAATCTTCAATTTATTTTGTGTTCTAGCTTCATGTACTCTGACCCAATAACATCCACATTGATTCTTTTACCGACGAATCTCACAGGTATTACCTTTCTTTTGGTACCTATCTGTATAGCCCTTGTAGTTTTGGAGATATACTCTATTCATGTAATGCTTTTTCGAGGCAGCTACCTGACCAAAGGGCCCAGTGATATGGCTGAGATATGGCTCCTACAATAAGTAATAAGATACAGTACTACATACAATAGAACTGCAACATTTAGATCAGCGTTGCTGGGATTGAATTGTATGAGCAGAAATATAATTACAGCTGCATTATTACCTACCACTTTCTGAGAATCACCTTCCAAAGGTCCGGACAGAGAATCAGAGCTTTCTTCTTTACTCGCCATTTCCATATGTGTTGAAACACCTGAAAAAAGTATTTGATCATTTAATAATGTTAATAATTACAGTGTGACAGCCATATTTCATTGAATTTATGGAAATATTTGACCTGTGGGTACGTTTTCCAGTGATGACTGGTTTTCTTGAATGTTGAAATTCAGGCTGCAATCAAATCATGCGACCATATGTTACTCATTTATGCGTCATGCAATTTTATTTTCTCAAAAGGATATTGAACTTCAGTATATCCTTCTAGGGTTTTACCAAAGTTCAATACCACCACTCATGCAACGTAGAAGATTTGATTTAGCCTTTGCATGATAACCTTTATAGATTCAAAGTGTTATCACTGAATTAAACAAATTGCAGTAACATTTCAAATGTACAATATGTCCTTCAGATCAGGGATTTGAGCAGTGGGATGAACAGCCATGAATAGCAGATTGCACAACAACACTTGTTCAGTGTACAGTAGGATGCTTGTTATTAAAGTGTTATTGAACTTCTTTTAAACCCTTGACTCTATACCTTCATTACCTCAGTCCACACGTTGGTGTTCGGGATTGCTGTATTTAATGAACCAAAGTTTTTTTCCGTCTCCATTGGCTTCCAATATTCCTTACTTATAATTTATCTACGAAGCTGCTCAAAGCATAGCCATGTTTCCATAAGATTCCTCTGCCAAATTTATATTGGCTCTGTCCTCGAGGCTATGGCCAGATACAGGTATGAGTTGATGGAAGCCAGTGGAGGTTAAAAACAACAACGATAGATTTGGTCTGATGAATAGAGCAACCACAGTAAATACTTGATATCAAACGCCAGCGCGTGGGATAAAGTAATGGGGTGTGTCAGCGTTCAATATCACTTCAAACTATTTGAAGAAACAAACAAGCAACAAACAAGCAACTAAATGCGTAATTAATTCACTCATTCATTCTAATATGAAAATGTAGATGATTGAATGAATCAATTAAATCCACTTTAGAATAACTCAAATATTCTTATATTCTTATGCTTATTTTAGCTGTGAACACTTAAATAGTCCATGCCATTTGATATACTGCCTTAAACAAATAGTAATCTCTCACCTCACCGCCTTTAGACAGCTTTTCTTGCATATATTTTCTATTGGCTTCTCTCTCACTTCTTTTGCTCTTTGGTGACAGAGCAGCGCATAGTTGCTGTTGTCATTGCTGGCCCAGAATGTTCCAACTGGGGTTTCATATCGCAGACAGAAGTCCACCCTGGCCCCCTGCTTGCTAAATGGGGGCACCAGGGTGAGCTTAAAGGAGAAACCGTCTGTTACCCCGTTACTGGAACCGGGAATATACTCGGCTAGCAGGTCAAAGTGGCTGGCCCAAGCATCCAATGTGGTGCGGATGTAAACCGTCTTGTCAAAGGAGATGTTGAGAACGCGGATCACTCCTTTAAGCGTAGTGGTCCCAGGGAGCAACTCGACGGTCTCCAGCTCCACTTTCTGCTGTTGGACCTTTGCGAGCAGCTCCTCAGAAGACAGAGGAAGGGGGAATAGAATGGACAGATAATACTCCTCTGCCTTTTTACCTGTGCCCTCCAGGAGGTCGTAGCCGGTGGGCTTGGGCACATCCCACGTGGCGAACTCCTTCACACACACCAAGCTGAGGCCTTTGGCATCCGCAAAGGACACACGCCTGGAGCCACACGGTGGGGGTTCGGGTCCCGAATCGTCATCAGAATCGGAGGACCTTCTCCGCGGAAGGGGAGAGGACTTCAGACGGATGCCGGTAACGATTTCGGCTTCATCTTCATCTGTGTCCGAGAAGCTGAGGCCTGGGACCCCTAAGAGGTTACAGGCCACAGATGGTTTGAGTTCTCCCACAACCTCCATTTGGCTCTCGGCAACAGAGTTGGGGAGCAACTGTGGCGTCTGCTTTGAGCAGCTGACATTCAACATGCTGGGACTAAACAGATGGAGTCGAGTTACAGAGGACATTGTAGCAAGGGCCAACACTATAAATAGGCGTGAAAAAGACTTCAACTATTTACAGTAGTCTCAACCCAGGAGAGCACTACACTATCAACATGTGTAAACATCCTTTATTATTCTATTCTGGGTTAAAAACACTTACTTTAAACATTTACTTCACAAGTACCACAAATCCCAGAAGTTTCTTAGTATGTTTACAGCTTAATCCCCTTTTCCTTATGGAATTATCCGAATGTCTCTCCTGAGAGTTACAGGGCTATTTTCCACAACTGACATTTACCGTGGAAATTAATTTATGTTTTGTATCTTTTGGCAAATACTGGTTCACATGAAACTGCAACAGAGAAATAGAGCAAAATATTTCCTGCCCAGACTGCTGTATGGACAGTAAAGTAAAACATTCATCACAGAACATATTCTTGTAAGAGGTATTGGCCAAGCCTTGGTAGTGAAGCAGAACTGTGTAATCTCTACATTTGAACATATACAACATATATATACAACATACAATATATATACAATATGCTTTCCTGCTCAGAAAGTGAGCTTCACATCCATCTGAGAGAGAGAAAAATAATGCATTTCCCTCACATCCGCAGCAAGGGTGAGGGGTCGCTGTGATGATAAAAGGGACCCCAATGGGGTCCCAAGCTATGAAAGATTTTCAGTAGGGGACTTACACGACATGCAGATCAAGTCCCCTGTGTAGGGGGACACCAGACGATCTATCTAATGACACCAGATTCACATGATAAGTTTATAGTTGGGAGATGCCACTACGGCCAGCTTCTGACCCCCAGAATGTATTTTCAGGAGATGTCTCAATACCTTAAGGGGTAAAGGAGTCACATGACCGCATCGTGTTCACGACACCCCAACTGCAAATTTTCTGTTATGCCTGGCCAGCAGTGGCTCCAGAAAATTTTGATTGGGGGAAATGACCAGGAGGGGTCCTGGTCATTTCAAGGGGGGTCTCATGAAAACCATCAAAAAATACAGGGGACATGGCAAATAACTGCATATTACTGCTGCTAAACAACAAACAACACAGCATATCAACTACTCTGCTCTAGCGGGCTCGCGGCAGCGCCTTGAACGCAATGAC
>JAODLI010001372.1:0-11293 GCA_027575585.1 Percopsis omiscomaycus
GTGTGTGTGTGTGTGTGTGTGTGTGGAGGTTGGGTAAGATGGAGGTTTAGGTGTTAGGTGTGCGTTATTGGGTCAAGGTTTCGTGATGAATGAGCTTACCGAGGTATAGCTTGGCATGGGGGTGTATGATTGGGGTAATAGACAGCTGGCTTATCTGCAGCTAAGACTTCTCCTTTTCTGGCCTTCAAATGACCATTTCACCAGCAAGACTAATTGGCTTCTTTTCCACAACTACTGAGAATTTGAGAAGTATGCAGCAACAGCTGCATACAGTTTGTTACTGTTAAATGCTCCTTGCAAATGAATGGGGCTGCATGTATTCATTTCTTCTACATTCGGTCAGTACAGAAGATAAACCATGCTCAATTGTGGCAGGCAAAATACTGTCTTGTACAAGATGGCACCTCCAAGTCTCCGAGTCCTTTGCTTCATCTCGGTGGGAAACGAGAGGGCCTCCACAGCACCAATCTAGTTGCTGCCTGACTTGGCTTACGGTCACTCAGACCACTCCTCTGTCTGTCTGTTATCTGTCCACGTCTGGCCCATCCACTATCAGTGAGCTAGTTCTTATTTATAGCCAGAATTCCCCCCAGAGAGGCGACGGGGTTCTAATTCAAGAGTGTTGTTTATAACAAGGGAGATATTAGGTGGCTGCATGCATGCCTGGTAGTGTGAAAGTACAATATTTCTCACATTGCCCCTGATGTGTATTCCTACACCTGACCCTTTGCATTAAATGACATTTAAAACCTTACGATAGCTAATAGCTAATAGCTAATAATTGTAATAACTTATATTATTATAGCAGGGGTATCTCTCGCTTACTGTTCATATTACTGTCTCTCCATTATGTCTCTATTCTCTCCCTCCCTCTCTCTTTCTATTGTCTGTTCCCCTTATCTCGTGTTTTCCATTCCTTTACCGTGGCTGACAGTGTTGGGTGGAATGTGGCTCAACAGTGGGTTTTTAAATAGCCTCCTAGCATGTATCAGCCTCTCCTAATAAGGCCGAAGGCAGTGCCGCCACCCCCAAAATATCAGCCCTCACCTCACTGAGACTAAGGCTTTTCCTCGCTTTGATATACTAAATAGTGGATGGGAACGTTAGCAGTAACTAGAGGGAGATGAGAGCTTAGCTCGCAATTAGCATTGTAACAGCTATGTAGGTTTCAATAGGTTTTTATTTCATCCATTTCAGTTCTTCTCATGGCACAATGAACCATGATCTATAGCTGTGCTCTGTTAGATTTTACTCTATTGTTTTGTTGTTGTTTTTGTTTGTTGGATTGTTTAGTCCACCTCATGAGAAAGAGCAACACAGTTGTTCAAGGTTGTTATGTTGTAAAACCAGGAGTCACATGAAGAAACAAGAGAGCAGGTGATGCATGACTGGGTCACGTGGGTGTGTGGCTGGCCTTGTGTGTGGCAGATCTTTCATTTGGTGATTATGCCCTTAACCAGTGTGTGTGACCTACCCACACGTATTGTCTTTTAGCCAGGGACGTAAATGAGATGTAGGAAAGATGTGATCTCTCGCCACTATTTACATAAGGTACAGCTGAAACGTTATTATATTGGTTCTCCTTATTTGACTCATGGTAATGCATAATAAGTGGTTAGTGATTTTTTGCTGCATAAATATCATTGCACACACAAAAACACATTGGCTAAGGTAATATTTGTATTAATATTTAGGAAAATATGATACAACTAGACTAAAAATACATTCAATCAAATCTTGAAAACATCTCGTGGGGGATTCTGACCCCCTTGTTGAGAGCCACTGGTGTAAGACAGTTTTCCAACTTTTTACCGTTTTTTCTAGGATTCTGGTGGGAGCGCCACAGGCAGCAGGACAGGGCCTTTTGCAGGGCAAACGGCCAGGGGCTCTGTTCAAGTGTCCTATCACACCAGAGGAGTACGACTGTGAAAGAGTGGACATAGATGAAGATGGTGAGTTTGTACTTTGTAGACATCTCTTTCCCTCATTGCACCTCCCTTTCCTTTGATTTTTCTCTGACATGATGCGTTTCTCCTTATTACTGTATCTCCCAGTGATTGTTATTCACAGCAAAGGCATAATTTCATTCAATTGAATTCACACACTTTCTTTTTGGGTGTTCCACTCTCATCCTAAAGGTTCTGGGGGTCTGGGGGTAGCCCCCGTAAAAAATTCTAAATTCTAAAACTCATTTCCTGCCATTACCGCTATACAGTATAGCTACTATACGAATATGCAATACATAAAAGCTACTACTACATAAATTCCATGCAACACAACATAAATTATTGACACTTTACTCAGACTTCACATGGGCTTTCTGACAAATATAACGTAATAAAGACATTAACGTTAGTTGAATATGCCCGTGAGCACTATAGTTGGTCGCCGGGTGAATGTGTAGCTAATTAACTTTCCAGGTAAATTAACACTTGCATATCCGCTCGTTTTCACCACAAACGCTTCTTGACAGTGATATAGCATATATGTAACACTCATATTACATTCTAGTTTTCCACTTTTCAATACATTTGAAAGTAATGAAATAGAGAGACAGTGCTGTGTTTGACACAGATTGTACCTAGTAGCTACTCACAGCAGTCGAGCAGCGGCTTCTGTAATGCAACATTCTGTAATGTTGCGGTAATGCAACACTACTTGGACATACCACACGCAGAACTGCAGTACACCGTAATACTAGAACCAATAGTAATAATAGTCACAATTTATTACATTTAGTTATGATTATGATTACATTTGCTAATGATAATATTGGACGGTGGTGCGTGGTTGCCTGTCTTAGCATAGTATTTTTATTTATTTATTTATTATATCAATATATTGGGGGGGACATTTTGAGCATATTTGATATATATATACAGCGTATATTATAACTAAAGCTTTGGGTTATAATAATCACTTTATATGATTTATTTTAGTAAATCCGGAAAAAGAGAGCAAGGACAACCAGTGGCTGGGAGTTACAGTAAAGAGCCAGGGGATTGGAGGAAAGGTGGTGGTAAGTCTACAGTTAATATTATGATTGTAGTGGTAGAAGCTATGCTAGGTCTGGTGAAGAATGGCTATTAGCATGCCTGTCATGTAGCTATTAAGAGACACAGCCATCTTCTAATTAGCTCGCTGTCCTTGGAAAGTTGGAGAAAGATTATAAAAAAGTGTCCTGTGGTATCAGGTGGTTCTGCATTTTCATGTAGTAACAATAAACTCCTGAGTTAACAGCTTTGTTTCTCCTTGCTATTTCTTCAGTTACTAAGGGCATTCAGTATGGCTGTTATGTATATTTTACGTTCAATTAACTGAAATGACAGTGGACTAAAAGTCAGGTTTAAAAACAGGGAGTTTTGGATTGGCTAATTGGATCAGTCAGCATAACATGAACATAGTGTTCAGTTCAGTTTAAAAAAGTTCACTCAACGTAGCAAACGGTACGTCTACTGAACTATGTAAAAGAAAGTAAGCTTTAGCACATGCAAGCCATAATGTCTCATTGTTGTAGCAGCCAATCTTCTCATTATTCAGCATGAGGCAGCTTGGTGTACAAGTACATATTCTACCTAACTAAGGTAGGGAATACCTTCTAGCATTTGATTGGTTAAATCTGAAATAAGGCACTAGTGGTGCTGTTTCAGATATTTCTCATTCTTGCTCAATTTTCCAAAATTGCATACCTAAGCTTTAACTCAACACAGCTAATATGGTAAACAATAAATAGTTCATGAGATGATTTCCCATGTCTTTCTAGACGTGTGCCCACCTGTATGAGATTAGGAACCGGGTGACCCAGCCCTCAGAGACCCGTCATCCGATTGGACGTTGCTACGTGCTGAGTGATGACCTGACGGAGCGAGACGATTTAGATGGAGGAGAGTGGAAGTTCTGTGAGGGCCGATCGCAGGGCCACGAGCAGTTTGGCTTTTGTCAGCAGGGCCTGTCAGTTAGTTTCACCCCAGACAACAACTACATCCTCTTTGGTGCTCCGGGAACATACAACTGGAAAGGTGAGATGAGGATCTCATGTCAATATACGCATGGATTATGAAATGTAATCTTTGCATTGTAAGATTCAGTTTTCCTAAATATGTTAAAGGTGCACTCCCCAGTTTGTATCTACCATACCCTTGTGGTTGAAACAAGCGTTGTTTTGGTCATTCCTCTCTACCCCTCCACCTACAGCCATGTGCACTTGTACATGCACAGGTGTGCATGTTCGTAATATAAACAGGACATTTGTGATTCTAGGGTGCTTTAACCCAGTCACGAGGTGTACCTTTAAAATATACAATCTATATATACAATATTGTTATCAAAATGGAGGCTAATGGCTAATTGCAGTGGTAGCTGGGAATTTGCCATAACATATACAATAAACTAAATTATAGGCTAAAATCATGTGTTATTTCAGTATAAATATTAACAAATACATAGATATTCCTCATAAGTATCAATAGTACCTAATCAATGATCATGGTTTGAAACAGAGCTTATTCTGAAGGATAAATATTAAGGTAACTACCCTGGATTCATCTGACAATTTTTTCGCGATGATGCCAAGGACATCGACCACACGTGTCACTCAGAGTTGATAGACAATTAAATTAAAAATTAAAAATTTCTAAATGGTGTAATATCCTACAATAATATCCCAGTTGTATTTGAACCAGTAAACCATTTTATTCACTATTTTGCAGCATCTGTTACAGAAGATAGCGTGTGTTTGTAAAATGTACATTTCAACAAGTATTGAAGGTACAGTATTGTACAGTTCATATTCTCCATATGGATGAGCTTCTATCATGGGATAAACAACATCAAATTGATTTATAAAGCAATTTACTGATTGGACACAACAGAAATACAGATCGATGTCAGTTGGCTAATCATTAAAGAGCTGAGCGCTATAAATCAGTTTGCTAATGTATGCCAATGGCGTGGTCTAATAAAAAGAGATCACAGATCACTGCCATCCTAAGTCACAGTTTTCACGTTAGATGACATTTGGATGATTGTGTTGTTTGCTTTGTATTTTGTGGTGATAGTTTATGATTCCGTTCGTGGCATGTCGTGTCGTGAGACACTGTATGTAATATTGGTAGTCTGTGTGTGTGTGTGTGTAATGGAATATTGAGAGAGAGAAAGAGACAGTATTTACAGTATGTTTACGATGGGTGTGGCTGCATGCGTATGGCTGAATGAGTGTCTGCCTGCGTTGCTGTGCCTTCACATGTATCCATTCCAGGTGAGGTGCGCGCCCAGCTCATAAACCAGACTCTGTTGGATGTGGGCTTCTATGATGATGGGCCCTATGAGGTGGCAGACCTACACCAGCTGAACGCCCGGCTAATCCCTCTGCCCTACCACAGTTACCTGGGTAGGATCTGGCCTCCCTGCTCACTGCTGCCTGCGCACAGGAGAGAAAGAGAAGGCCGAAGAACGGTGACACCACAGCCCAGGCTGTACCCAGAAACACCCTCTTACATGGTTACAAATGTAATCCCCGGGAAATAGCTTGTCCCATGATCCTTTGAGACTTGTCTCAAACGGTGCCAGCTCCATTTTCAGGATATGAACGTTGGTGTACACATAAAAATGTCCAAGCCCGTTCTGGCCTGAGGGCTAACCATCATTAATACTTATCTCAGAGGGATTCATCACCTGTGTTATAGGTCAGAAACAACGTTGATTTGGCAGGGCCGACGAGTGGGTACAGGGTACGGTCTGGGGCGAACGTGTCATCTTTCTGCCAGGTACCCGGTGGTTTGGAAAGAAAGAAAACCGCTGAGCTGCGCTCACAAAACACCAACTGATCACAGCCCTTCTCACCTGCAACTCCCTTCTGCCCCTTTCTCCCTCATCACTCCTCTTTCTCCCTCACTATTCCATCACCCACCCCCCCCCCCCCAACCTCTGTCTCTCTCCATCTTTCTTTTTGTCTGGGCCGTAGGGCTCTTATTCATGGCTAGTCCTGTTGAAGACACGCTGCTGTACAAAACTCTGGAGCCCTCCAGCCGGCCTACAGCGTTTGAGGATGTAGCTCTTAATAGCTACTTAGGTTTGTAGGCGTGGGGTGTTGTTTGAACATGTGTAGGCTTGTAGTGGCTACAGTCCTACTTTCTTCTAATTACAGCTGTTGTCCTATCAAGTTCTTCTGTGTGTGTAGAATATGTATGGCACCATCACTGCTATAAAGTGACAGCCATCATATTAATACATCTTTGATTTTATGTTAATATACTTTTAAACCTTATTTATTTAGACCCTTTTTTTGTTGATTATCGTCTTAAGAAATCTATTACCTAGCTGGTGATCTGGCATCACAATGGCGATGGCTGTCTCTTTCTTTAGCAGCAGTGGTCTGTGTCTTTATTCTGTATAGATTGTCGTTGTCTGGAGTCTCTCTGTTGTCTGTTTAGGTAGTCTGTCAGTCTGCATGTACAGGTATTTGTCTAGTCTATACTAAGCCGTCCAGGGTTCCTTGGTGATGGTTATTCCTTGGTGAAGGGTATTCAATGTCTTCAAACATCTGAGTAGACATTTAAATCAAAAGTATTTCAGAACTATCTTTTTTGAATGAGGGCATAATTGCTGATTTTTGTCATCGGTCTTGTGGAGTAACAATTCACAGATTTTTGTTAGTCTGTGGATATTTACTATTCACTGGTGAGAATGTGTCCGTAAGTGTCCTTTATTACAGTACCTACTGTACATACATATGAGAGAGTTTTGTTTTTCTTAATACAGAATAAAAATAGATTGCTCGTGGTGCACAGTCTGAGTTCTAATTCTGATTTCTAACCAGTAATGGATTTGTAGGGTGAATTATTCCTGGCCATTAACTGTGTGGGTCCACTGTAAATCTTTCGATTGCTTTTACCATGTATTAATTATAATGCACTATTCCCTTGATAGCACTAACAATAACCAGTTAGCTCCAGTTATAACTTGCATGTGTCCATGCAGAGACTCCAGTCTCACATGGTTACTAAATGACAGAAACAGTGATATGTGTACCTCGTAATGTGAATGGTATTTGTTTTATTGAAACATTTCACTTATAGTTATAATGTAAGCATAGATAAATCCATTGCACACCATTCTTTGGACCTTACAGAATAAATACAAACATAGGTTTTCATAGGGTGACAAATCTTTATGGATAAGAGACCAGGTAGAATGTTAGATGTAATTGTTTTATTCATCGTTTAAACTAGCTTTATTATGTTGTTGCCTACAGCAGTGTGTGTACTTTGCCAGAAAAAGCTTCCATTTCCTATGGGCAGGGGAAACCTAGCTTTTGCAAAAAGACAGCTGTCCTATTATTACATGGGGTGCATTAGCCCTGTGTGTAAAAGGTAGCAGCTAGTTGCTGTCAGTTGGTTTTTACAGGAGCTGTGATGCAGTGTTGCATTCCACACCTGCCACCCTGGAGCTGCTCACTGTTTGTCTGTCTCCTGCATGTTTACTCAGAGTCTAACACACCCCTATTACCCCTATTTCACACCATCTGCATGTTCAGTTAAAGGGTTCTCAAACCTTTGAGAAGTGGTACATAGTCTGTGACCGCTCCCATGTGCACTCACATTGCTGCATGCTATATCTCAGAACTCCTAGCGTGTTGTCCCTTCTGTCTTGGTTTGTCTGTGTGAAATGTTTCCGTCGTAAGTGATCTTTTACTAACACAAACCCCTATAGTCTTTTACATTATCATATTCCTCCAACAAGCCTGATTCATATGCGAGCACATGCCTACATTCCCTTGCATAAATTGGCACGTGCACACGCACTCGCACACCCTAGCTTCAGGCTGTAAATCTGATTAATGTCCAGCCACGTTATTTACATGTTAGCTTCACCAGAGGCAAGCGACACATCGCAGTAGCATCATGAATCTCTGGAGACATTAGACCACGTCTATCTCCTTCTGTTTGCCTGACAAGCACACAGAGAAACCACTGCAGCGTGCTCTTTCCCCTATAGGGAACGCGGCGTACAGAACATTTACACCCCTCATGAGTTTGGCACAAAATCAATAGTCACTTAAGCCGCACATTTCATTAGTACATGCAACGCTGAGAGGAGACTGACCTTCTTACTCAAGGCTAAAGCCCCTTTCCTCCCTCCTCATTTGTTCCTGCCCTGCTCCTTCAGGATTCTCGGTGGACTCTGCCATGGGGATAATGAGCCTTGGCGAGCTGACATTCGTGGCAGGGGCGCCACGGGCCAACCACACTGGGGCGGTGGTTCTGCTGAGAAAGGACAATGCATACCGGCTGGTGCCGCAGCATATTTTCTGGGGCGAGGAGCTGGCTTCCTCCTTCGGGTACTCAGTGGCCACGACGGACCTCAACAGAGACGGGTGAGGAAACACTAAAGGAGAGGCCTGCCTGGATCACCACTGTTAAACACAATACCTAACAGCATGGGGACAGTTTGGAGAAATGTGTGAATAATAAACATTGTTGGAGAAGCCATAAGATTCTTAGGACTTCTCTAACCACAGTTTTATTTTTACATTATTTTATCCTTCTTATAAATAAATAAAACAAAAACCTTATTCAGTAAAGATTTGTGGGTGAAGTAAAGCTGAAATATATATACAGTATTGTCATGAATACAGAGACCCCCCTTTAACTTTAATCTATGTATATTTTGTGTGAGTTTTGATCACTTCCCCCTCATTCTATTCTATTCTTGTAACACGGGTATTGTGGTGAGTGATGAGAAATAGAACTCCACAAGACTGGAGACAAACTCTCAAGAAAACACACACATGCATGGCACTAAGTGCAAACAATGTCCGACAACAGACCTCTCCCAACCGCCCCACCTAAATACCCTCCCCACTAGTAGCTCATTAGCAGTGAGTGAGGACAGGTGCGGTCACGGTGCTCGGGTGCGTTGGGTGACTGCAGGCCAGTGGGCAGCACACCGGCGAGATTCAATGGGAGCGGAGGGGGGAGGGGCGCCATCCCTGGATGCGCCCTGGGATGTTACTATTCTATTCTATTCTATTCTATTCTATTCTATTCTACAGCTGGACAGACCTGATTGTTGGAGCCCCTAACTTTTTTGACCGCAAGGCGGAGATTGGTGGTGCTGTTTACGTCTATCTGAATCCTTTTGGTCACTGGGATGACCAGGCTCGGCCCATCCGTCTTAATGGGACTTATGACTCCATGTTTGGGATGACCGTCAGCAGTATAGGGGATTTGGATCAAGATGGATATGGAGGTGAGGTGCAATTGGCTCATATGTAGGAACACATAAGATAAGATAAGATATGCCATTATAAGATAACTTGCATATCTAAGAAGCTGCCTTTTATTTTTGTATCTATTCAGATATTGCAGTAGGGGCGCCGTTTGATGGAGATGGCAAAGTCTTCATCTACAGGGGTTCAGATGCAGGCATTGAAACAAAGCCTGCACAGGTGGGTTCTCCTATAACAAGTGTTCTTATATGATCATTCTACAGTTGCAAATATTACTACTGTTGCCACATACTGTGGCAATATATTGTGTAGAATGGATTGTAGTCCAAGATCTGAACAGAATATCTTGACACGGGTGGCGGCTCCTCTGGTCATGATTGTGAATTGCACGCTGTAATTTTTTTTCCCTGTAGTTACAGAAATCCCTTGAATTGTACCTCTGTCTGTGGCTTTAAGGCATCAAGTAGTGTCTGTTACCATAGTAACACCTCCTGATACACAAATTGCTTTTGTACATGTTCCTGCCACTGTACTATATAGACATGTATGTCATATGTGCAAATGTATGTCTCATGTTAAGCTGCACTGGTCACTTGGACAATACTATTAGCAATATAAACTTTACATTTTACTTAAAATGTTTTTCTATGCAGCTTTAAAACCACAGATAACATGATTGCATGAATGAATGTATACCTAGACATCGATATTGCTCTTCTCAGGTGCTGGATGGGCGGGACTTTGATGTGAGACAGTTTGGCTACTCCATCTCAGGTGGTCTGGATATTGATAAAAACCAGTATCCAGACCTGGCAGTGGGTTCTCTCAACGATTCAGTTGTTCTCTTCAGGTGAGATTTATACGATAAAGACAAGATGAAAAGACAAAATCTGATTTATGCATATACATTTCGATAAATTTGATTAATCCCATGTAACACATCTATCGACACTGATACAAATAAAACACCATAAATATTGTATCGTTAAATGTCCTATACGGTTCTTCCTTTCAATAAAAGCTCTATTTTTGTGTCCACAAGGTCTCGTCCAGTCATTCATGTGGTCAGAGACTTGTCTATTGATCCACACAACATTGATGTGGAGCAGAAAAACTGCAAGGGCAGAGATGGTGTATGGTAAGACCTGCCGTAAATAAACAAACTTTCAGTTGTATAAAAATAACCAGTGTAACTTAAAGAATAATATGACACATGATGAATACTGATACTGTACTAATAAAATATTGATGATGTGTTTTTGCTGAAACTTGATTTATCTTTCTGATTTGGTGTTTAAATGATATTTTTTGTATTCTGAACACGAATTCACCAAAACATGGTAAATTAAGTTAAGGTCAAGTTAAGGAAAGTTAAGTTAAGGAAAATGTTAACACTATTATCCTACCTTACATTGTCAGCGTGGAGGTCAAGGCCTGCTTCACCTTCACAGCCCACCCAGAACACTATTCCCCCCACATCAGTAAGTGACCAGCCTTTTAATAATCCAGTCTAGGGATTTCTAAAACCCTCTCAGCACTGCATGCACTGTCAGCAGAGTCATTCTATTTATAGGAGGTAACCTCATCTACGGGGGCAACATCAGTCTTTATTAAGATAGAACCACTGCTGGGTAATACTGTATTCCCTCAGATACCCACCAGGTGTGCTCTCTCTCTGTGTGTGTTCTGGCATTTTCCTCTTACGCTATCACCCCCTCTCTCGCTGGCGTCCTTCCCTCTCGTTCACCTCTCCTCCCTCCAGCCCTCGTGGTTTACTTTGAAGCAGACGCTGAGCGTAGAAAGCTGGGCCTGCCGCATCGCGTCAACTTCCTGGGCCGTAGTTCCCTGGAGCCTGAGTACACTGAGACCGAGGAAGTGGAGCTGCGCGGCCAGCGCCGCCCTGCGTGCACCAGCGCCGTGTTCCAGCTGCATGTGAGCACTGACACTAATTAGATTATATATAATATATACATGTATATATATATATATATATATATATATATATAATAACGAACGGAGGTTGTAGTTCACACACCATTTAAAACATGAACGTTTAAAAAAATT
>JAODLI010001373.1:0-11292 GCA_027575585.1 Percopsis omiscomaycus
GACAAATGTACTAATTGTAAGTCGCTTTGGATAAAAGCGTCTGCTAAATGCTGTAAATGTAAATGTAAATGTAATAACCTACTCCGGAGTGATGCTGTCTATATCATAGTCTATGATCATTGTCCAACTTCAATTTTATGTAAACTGGAAAATGTGATGGTGTTGTAGATGTGAACATGCTGTAAAATTCGCATTGAATTGCAGCTGTATGGCATGCAGTTACACAGGAGTAATATCATTTTCAAGGGTGCAATCGAATATTAAAGGCAATGACTTCAGAGGGTGCGATTTTGTAAGAATTAAGTTAAAATGTTAGGTTTCAATAAGTGGCGCTAGTGCAACATCGGTTGCCAAACACCACTGCCGAAGAAGTGCAGTGACCAATTACTGGCGAGATTCTAACTAGTAGTAACGACTTCATCCGATGTTGTGATCTTCATCAACTCAGCATTAGCTGCTATATAGCTAAGAACTAAAGAGATATAGAGTACTGCAGTTTATGTATAGATATAATTTTTAACAAATACAGTGCGATCAAGGCTTATACAATATGGCAAGTAATCAATCTTAACCCTTTTCAATATAAAATGTAAGATAATAACCTTAGAATTGTTAGCTACGTTGAGCCGAGCTGACAGGAACTTGCTGATCTCGTTCCCTCCATAGGTGCTAAACAGACAAGTTAACTTAAGTTTAGTTAGACAAGTTAAGTTTGTTTGTTTTTTAAGAATAAGTAAAAGTAAAACAAATCCGGTTTGAGCTGCAATGGCAAGGTAGCATTAACGTATAACTCAGTTACCAAACGCTGAGGCTAGCATGCTAACATTAGCAGTAAACATGGGTGTAAATAAAAGACTTGCTCTCAAATGTTTAACATATTTAGCTATGGATATTTGCTAGCTGGTTAACATTACTTCTTTGTTTGTATATGTTACATGTTCCAGTCACCAATTGATATAATTAACATACCAATGTATTTTACTCATCGACTAACCAAGGCATGGTTCATGTAACGTTTTCTTACTTGCTATCCTAAATTGTGTCTTACTTTTGCCGTTCATTTGTAGAAATGCTGTACCACTTTTGCGACAAATATGAATTAATAACATGAGGGTAAACTCCCGTGATATCTGTAGCTGATGTTTATGCCGCTTCTGTGTTTCCAGGATAGCGAAATGTCTGATAATGACCTTATGCCAGGGCCTGAGAACAGTAGTATGGAGGGTGAGAATGCACCAGTGTACTGTATCTGCCGGAAACCTGACATTAATTGCTTCATGATGTAAGTGTTCTCCACTGACAGTCGGTTGTGTCACTGTTTATTTGTATGGATGTTGTGCTGCTCACACAATGTTTTTTTTTTTTTCGTTTGTAGCGGCTGTGATAACTGCAATGAGTGGTTCCATGGTCACTGCATCAATGTCACTGAGAAGATGGCGAAGGCAATCCGGGAGTGGTACTGCATGAGATGCAGAGGTAGCAAAGCGACCAATGTTTACATTTGTGAATAACCCCAAATTTGTTATTTATGTCTATAAGTACCTCTTTCCCCTCCATCTCAGGTAAAAACTCCTCCTTGGAAATAAAGTATAGATCAAAGAAAACACGGGAGAAGGAAAGTGAACCTGACAAATTTGAGAAACAATACAGTAACCCAAGCACTCCAGAATATAGAAGTGAAAGACGGCGCGGTTCAAAAGTAGGTTGGACACTTTCAAACTGCCATGTTTCCGGGATATGATAGTTTGATTTAATTTATTCCAAAATGGGAATAATAATTTCTATTATAGTTTTATTCTATTTTCTTAAATTGCTTCATAAACTAAGGTTACGTAGCTTGTGGTGTTGTTTGAGGCTGCTTGACAGTGCTGGTGGTAAAATATTATGCCATGCCAATTTTTTTTTTTTTATCAATTTAATAACTTGTGAGATAAGTTAATATACAATTTGCAGTTTTCCTTGTAGATATGAAGACAAGATCAAGTTTAAATGTGTGTAGCCTATTTTTATTTGTGATTTGCTCAACTTAGCAGATATGCTGTAAAGCAGTGATTGTGAAATACATAATATATGACTTGTCTTTAGGTAAAGCGCTCAGTCCGTATGTGTGGAGAATGCGAGCCCTGCAGAAGGACAGAGGACTGTGCCCAGTGTGACTTCTGCAAAGACATGAAAAAGTTTGGGGGCCCTAACAAAATAAGACAGAAGTGCAGGTTTAGGCAGTGTGAGGTTCGAGCCAGGGTAAGTTTGTGTCCGGACAAGATTGGGTGGTCTATTCACTCCCCATTGGAAAATGCCTGACCGTGTGCCTGTTTTGTTTTACATAAGAAAATGCTGCGTGTGAAAGATGAGGAGTTCTCTCTGCGAGAAAGGCGCAATAACCACAGGCGGAGGCGGTACTCGGATGACTACGACAGCGAGGCAGAGCTCTACCAGCAGTACCGGGAAGCAGGATACGATGACAGCAGTGCGGTAGGCCACACAAACGCACACCTCAGCTCTTTTTTTATTTATTTATTTATTTTATAAAATAAATTTCTGTCCTCTCTCTCGCCTCACCTAGCCGTGGCTCAGTGACGAGGATGATGAGGCCCCGTTCAGTCCCGTCATGCGCAAGAAAGCCGTGAAGGTGAAGCACGTCAAGAGGCGAGAAAAGAAGTTTGACAAAAAAGTAAGCCCACAATAGCTAGCATTCCTAAAATATAGAAAATATACAGCTGCATAGCATAACTTGGCAAATTGGCGACCACACTGGACACGTAATGCAACTGCACCCTTTGTTTTTGAAAGCTGTCATATTTTATTATACTTTTTGCTGTTTTCGGTATAGTTTTGTCCTTGGCGTCCAGATATATAGTGCACTGCAAATGGGTCTCACGTTATGCTAGTGGTTTCTCTGACTAATACTAATAGCAATTACAATTTACCACTTTACAATAAAGAATTGATCCCATGCAGCTTTAATGGGGAAAAAGCTATTGACATTCTGGCCTTGTTAGAAGGAGTCCCGGCGACACAAACAGAAGCAGAAGCACAGGGAGAAGACCAGACACAGTGACCGAGGGGAGGGGCGGGACAGTGGGGCCCACCGTCAGTGTCTGGGGCCCAGCTGTGTGGAGGCAGCCCGGCCCACTTCTAAGTACTGCTCAGAGGACTGTGGCATGAAGTTGGCTGCCAAGTAAGAACTCGTACACTAAATGAAAGCATTGAAAAAAATGTCTCAATAAGCCAGACTGGGTTGTTTTTGAGTCTGCTCCACCACGGAGTAATGTCCCTTTCTCCCCTGTGTTTGTCTGGGCCACGTCGCCGCCTCCTCCAGTCGGATCTACGAGATCCTTCCCCAGCGTATCCAGCAGTGGCAGCAGAGCCCCTGCATTGCTGAGGAGCACGGCAAGAAGCAACTGGAGCGCATCCGCCGGGATCAGCAGAATGCCCGGCTACGCCTCACAGAGATGGAGCGGCGTTTCCACGAGCTGGAGGGCATCATCGCCAAGGCCAAGCAGCAGGTGGTTCAGCAGGATGAAGAGGTAAGGCATCGGCGAGGTTTATACCAGAAGGTTGTTTATAACAGATGTTGTTTTTAGCCACACTACGCTAGCTAGCACTGCCCGTGAACACTATAGATTAGCGACTATTGATTGGTAACCAGGAAATATGCAGGCAACCGTCATCAATGAAAACACCCTCCATGAATGCGTTGGTCACAGGGATGCTCAAATCATAAAATACAAGCGTTGTCATGTTTCGATCACTGGCGTGCTTCAAGCTGTCCGCTTTGTTTGCGACAGGATCTCACATTGTTGCAATTTCCCTCACGCGAGCACTCTTCGATAGAACTTCACTGAGGCAATAACATCTGATTGGAATTTAGTGACGGTTTCCATGGGAACACCGAAAACTTTAATCAAGGGGTTTGGCTCGATGGTTACATTATGAGAGTTTTGAATACTCCCGTCCAGTACGTTTCAAGAGAGGGGCAGGACCAAAAAGAGTGTGTAAGATCAGTGGGAGAGAACAGCTGACACAGCTTGCATCAGTTCCTGGATATATTTCAGCTAGTTTTGCTTTACTAAAATGTGCTCTTTGTAGTACTTTATACTGAATAACTCTTTCCAGTGCATATTTCCAATAATCTCCCAGTTCAATTCCCAATTCCTCTTCCCATCTAGATTGAATCCTAGAAAGGTTGTGATTTACAGAAATTATGCCTTTTTTAAAATTTTAAAGTCATTTTCTTCGCACTTTAAATTATAGGTGAAAGAGGGGACATCCCTGCCTTGTGCCCTTAGATAAAGGAGAAAGTCATTCGTACGCATTTTCCGTCTGGAGGCTAGTGAGCTTAGCTTCATCTAGGGAAAGTCTCTGTTCGCTTTTGTCAAGTGTAGCTTCTACCCCGCTAATCCGTTCTTTGTGAGATTCATACAGAGATTTCACTTGATATATTGTCGTTGTGAGGGGAGTTTTTTTTTTTTTTAAATAACGTGCATAGACTGAGTGAGCTCTGAAAGAAGCACTAAGCGTAGTTTATCCAGCAGTTCAGGTAGCTCCATGCTAAGGGTTGGAGTAGTCTTCTCTTCAAGCTAGCATTTTCTTTCACATGTTTTTCTGTCTCGGGGAGCCTTGTTAGGCATATTAAGACTGGCTAGTTTATCGTAGTTGAGCTTAGCTCACTGCGGTATCTAAATGTAATTAAAAGGGATATGGTAGATATGTAGACAAAAACAGAAAATTTGTGAGCCACGTTTCCATCCACCTGCTCACTCCATGTTCAACCCGGAGTCCCACATCCTTGAACACGTTTAGCTGAGGACGAAAAGTGGCTGTATATTTTCACGATTATGTTCTTGATGTCAATTCTTGGCTTATCACCTAAATGCCTCCCACAATTTTACAGAATATGGGTCACGCATAATTTACACTGGCGTTATCTGCAGATTATGCGGATATCCATTTTAGTCCCAGGTTGCTCTCCTCCAGCCTTGAAATGACCTGGTTAAAAATCGCATCAGTCTTCCTTGTGATCATCGTCCAAGTCCATCAATTTGTGCTGCATGCCTAGCTCGGTGTGTAATATCTCAATTCTAGTATTTTTAGCTATTTCAGTCATTTCTATTTGGACACTGATGATTTTGTAGGAAATTTGATGTTAATCCTCTCTTTTGACTTACTGTTGTTTACTTTGGGGCTCACATATGGATCTTGTAAAAATCCTGTTTAATCCCAAAAAAGTTTGCAGTATAATGCTGTATGTTGGGTTAAACCATCTTTGTCTCTCTTGCAGGTTAATGAAGGTGATAGCGAGGACACAGATCTACAGATCTTCTGTGTGTCTTGCAGTCACCCCGTCAACCCTAAAGTGGCATTGAGACACATGGAGCGATGTTACGCAAAGGTGAGTTTAATTTTGGCTAAGTTTAACATCTGCAATACTTTTTGGTTATTCAGAGACTAATAACACATTATCTCCTATGTACATCAACAGTATGAAAGTCAGACCTCATTTGGTTCCATGTACCCTACAAGAATTGAAGGGTAAGGAGAAAATAACCTATTTGACAACTTTCATAATTTAAGTTAAATACAGTATATGATATCGCTATAATGTTGCTTTTGTTTGCATTTTTCAGAGCAACCAGGCTCTTCTGTGATGTGTACAATCCCCAGAGCAAGACTTACTGCAAGAGGCTTCAGGTTCTGTGTCCAGAACATTCTAGGGACCCCAAGGTCAGCAAAAGACAATAAACCTTAAACTTGAAATGTGGTGTACATTTTTATATTGCACCACTGGCTCTTATTGGAATAATAGCGAATCTTTTCTAGTGTAAATCTGGGATTACATTCTGAAGTCATTAGAGGGTGGTGTGGTTACAAACAACAATTTTAGGGAGAAAGTACAAAGAACTCACTGGCTAACACTCTTAGTATAACTGCTATTTCAGCAGATTTCTGCTTAACACATTTTATAAAACATGACTTCACACACTTTTCTCTATATTCAATATTCTCCTTGACATATGATCAGATAATATCAATTGCAATTACTTAGCAGACGCTTTTATCCAAAACAACTTACAATCACATGGTGCTATTACATGTAGCAGGTAGGGGTTAGGCATCTTGCTTACAGGATGCTTAGAGGTAAACCACCTCTGGGGATCTAACCCACGACCTTCTGGCTGGGAGTCCAACACCTAGACCACTAGACTATCCTGCCCCCGTAATTTTACATTATACAAACAATTAAGTTGATCCAATGTAACATTATGACATTTATGTTAAAATGTTACACAATGGCTTGTTATGATATATATATATATATATATATATACACACACACACACACACACAATGGCTTCAGAAAGTATTCGGACCCCTTAACTTTTCGCACATTTCACTGTGTTGTACACTGCCAGGCCAAAATAAAAGTTCCACAATGGCACGCCACAATCAAAGCTAAAGGCGGACCAACAAAATATTGATAGTATTTTGTTTGACCGCCTTTAGCTTTGATTGTGGCGTGCATTCACTTTGACATTGTTTTTCGACAACTTTATGCAACGTCACAACATGTATTTCAGTTTAGGCAAAGGCACACACCTGTGTATATAAGGTCCCATTATTCACACTGCAGCTGTGTCTCAATTCACGGGCCGCATCCTTCGAAAAACGTTGTCTACGAAGGTGTGGCCTTCCGTGACTACGAAGGCCGAACTGGGCCGAACCAAGCATTGTTAAATGAAACTGTCTTGTCTACAGAGCTGATTCTTGTTTCACAAAGTGCTCTCTCTATAATCTTTGCCACTACTAACTTAATTTACTTTGAAGAAAAAATAAAGAATGGAGCCAGATTATTTTTTTTACCTTATACATTTAAATATGTACTCCTGTCACTGCTGCTGCTTGGTCCGCCATATTTCTTGAAAAATAAACAATAGTCACCGGTGCACAATGACTCTTGGGATAGGTTGGGCTTGGTAAAAGAAAGCTGCATTTCTCAGCCGCATTTAAAGGAGCCTTCAAATGGCACAGCCTAGTTGCACCGCTGTGATGCATTTCGTCTTAGAATATACATGTATATCGCAATGAAATGTGCCAAAAGTGAAGGGGTCTGAGTACTTTCTGAAGCCACTGTGTGTGTTCTTTACCATGATAGGATCACTACTTCCTTTTGTTCTTTCTTATGTTCAGGCAGTTTAAGATAGTTAACCAAGAAAAGGATAATTTCTATATATATAACTTGTTTCTTCTTCGGGGGCAGATCCCAGTGGACGAGGTGTGTGGCTGTCCGTTGGTCCGGAACGTGTTTGAGTTGACAGGAGACTACTGCAGGGTGTCCAAAAGGAAGTGCAACAAGCACTACAACTGGGAGAAGCTTAGAAGAGCCGAGGTTGACCTGGAAAGGGTTAGGGTGGTAAGTCTCTTATTGCTGTTGCTAGGTTTATCCATTCACGAATAAAACTTTCAGCTATGCTACAGTATTAATCTCCTATCTTGCCTTTCAGTGGTACAAGTTGGACGAGCTCTTTGAGCAGGAGCGCAATGTCAGGACTGCTATGACCAATAGGGCAGGACTACTTGCTCTCATGCTGCACCAAACTATTCAGCATGACCCCGTGACAACCGATCTCCGTAGCAACAAAGATCGGTAGTCTGTTTAAGGCAACTGTGCATAATTGTACATAACATAAGTTGAACAGCTGCGGAATTTGAGTTGTGGACTATACCATTTTCATGAAAAGATTTTGCTAGACAATGTATTATTTTAATAACTTTTTGCTGTGTACTTTCTGAATGGTAAATAAATATATTTTCTTGTATGGTAGACTAACCTTTGCTTAGTGAACACTGCTGTCTTATCTATCTTATCATTGTCCAAAGCAAATACATTTGGCAGAGCCCAGGAGCTCTTTATGTGCAACTTGTCTAGAGTACTTTGTTAATTTTGTCAGCTACACTGTACTTGCACAGACCTTGTTGAATAATATTACATTATATTCTACTAAGTAGAAAGGTTACAACAGTTATCTTTAACGATAGTGGAATGAACAATTAATCCATGGGATAAATCCTTCCTAATCTATGCTCCACTATTAAAAGGTGCTGTAGGTAGGATTTTAGAGCTATATATTTGGTGTTTTTTCTTAGCTGATGGATGTCTATGGTATTTCTATCTGCTTTGTTTGACCGCCTCTTTAAATCGATTTAGATTTTTCACAGCGCCAGAAAGAATTCTGGGCCTCTTTCCCGATTGGACCTGCGAGTATGCCTTGCCTGTCAATCGCATAAATGCGCACACACACATACAACAGGTTTATCAATGGCACTTCGTAATGGCAGACCAATGGGCCCCAGAGCCAGCTTATAAGGAAGGGAGGGGTGGGTTTTTGGGTTTATTTTTATTTTTGCAAGCTCTAGCTGCAACTCTCAAATCGAACCTACTGCAGCTTTAATGAAATAAATGTTTTATGACTGAGATTGTTTTTAAATATGTTGTTATACTGGCTGCATCTTTGGCTACTGGCTGTAAGAAATGGAAATACTCCAAATAGACAAAATATATTTATTTTTAAATTTGTAAATGGCTTAAATAATCACACACACACTATTGACTACAAATATGGCTTAAGAAGAATGTTTCTAAAATAATTAAATGTAATTTTTCCAGTTCCCTGAAGCTTCCTTTGTGTTGGTTTTATTCTAATACTCTTCAAGTATTCGGGTGTCCGAAGTTAAGGAGAGGATAGTACTGCCTCCCTATCATTACAAAATGCTTGACGAATCTGCCGAAATTAAGGCTCTCCAGTTGCTGAAACTATGGACCTGTGCAGCAAAAACAAAACTATCCAAGCTAGATCGTGGATATATTGCTCCATGAGCAGTTTCTTTAATTATAAAGGAAATGTCAGCTAGCTAGCTACGGAGGGATGACTAACGTTAGATAAAGCCACCTTATAGCTTGTAAATGCACTTTAATAAAGCTGTGTAAATTAATCATCCTATTTTTTTATTGTTATAAAACAAAATTATGTTAGGTCGAACGCTACATACAGTTTGTTTAGTGATAATCGCCCCTGATTTCATACAGTAGTCTACTAAATGATTGATGGATGACATTTTCCTAGTCCTTCCTTTTTGTTATTATGTATCGTAGTTACAGTGCATATATATTTACAATTCGGTCATTTAGCAGACGTCCTCTAAGTAAGTAAGTCCTCTACTATTATGCTTTTATTGAACTTATTGGTAATTTTATATTTTATTGCTAAATTTTTATTTTGTATATATTTATGTTTATTACTATAGTATGTTTATCAGTTGGCTTTATCTCAGCCAACTCTTATAAATCTATGTATTTGCAATGTAAGATGTCCTTTAGTGTTTAGAAAGGCGTCCCAAAAAAATTTAATATATTATTATTATTATTATTATAAGTAAATAATAAGTCTTATTGATTGATTTACAAGGGCATGGTAACAACTTGATGGTTGCTGTGGTCAACGTAAAAAACGATCTTGCAGTTAAAAGCTAGCTGTAACTTACCAACATGACATTCGAAGGTTTTAAAAATTGCACCAAAATGCTTTAACGAGCGGTTTTAAACATTTCCATGGTAACAGCGAGCTCCACCAGAGATTCAGAGACGTCGCTGTTACACTTGACGGTGGGTAGCACATGCTATCGTATCACAAACTCGTAGCTAGTGGTAGCATTGGATGGTTACGAAATTATGACTCATACTATGAATGGGATTTTTACTTCCGGAACCACACTGTTGAGCTTCTCGACAGTGCGTCGATTCGATGGTAACGGGGAAGAGAGCTCAAACCGGAAACACGCCATCTCTACATGAGAAAAGAATGTGCGCTACCACTAGGGGCGCTGATCAATTTGCTCTTCGGTAGCGGGGATTTCCTTGTGTTCTCTTTGTGCAAAACACAGGATGGTATTATGTTAGCGTAGCCTAACAAAGTCTTGTGATGTACGCTTTATTGTGTGAATATTTCAAATGTACGTGACGGTAATGTGTTTTCACGTCACCCGAGGGTCTATGCATCTATCCAGATTAAATACACAGAAGATTGTGGAGTCGTGTAACGCGTAGGACGGCTTTAAATGGCGCTAACACTAGCTAGCGTCACGGTACATTAACGAGCGGCATATTCATACATTTTCTAGCTATTTACACGCTTTACTTCTGCATAGCCATGCGTTGGAAAATTATCTCTCACAAATTGGCTTTAAGAAGTCCTCAACATTACTTGTGAGACATGTTAACAGACAAACTAGCCGACAGCGGGTTTTGAAATAATGACATGATCTGGAGTTCTGCTCTCAGTAGGATGACTGGTGGTAGTATTTCAGTTGTAATGTAATACTTAGCTGTGCTACCGGTACAGTTATATCTGATTACTAGCCGTTCTAGTCAGCTATACGTAGGGACCATTAAATACGTGGCTAGCTGTTAGCTAACTTACACCGCCCTCACAATATCTCCATAGCTGGTATGCAAAACACAATGTAAGTTTACTCCGCGATTCGTGTAAATATACCCACCTGCCAGTTGAATCGTTGTCTTGAACTCAGAAGATTTAATTTGTTTCAGGGGGAGTTTGAATCACATGTGACGTCCACAAATGAACGGAATAATGAACGAAGAATCACTTGAAAATCCATTATCTGGCAAGGGGCCTGGGGTTAAAGGTGTTAAAGTACAAACTACAGAGGGAACAGATAATGAACCGGAGACCATCACCGTGGCCGAGTCACCTGCTTTGGCCTCACGGGACTGTGGTGATGCAAAGGAAAGCTCCCCCTCAGTTGCTGTGGAATTAAGTATACGGGAGACAAACCAGGGGGCTGTGGCAGGAGCCAGTGAGCCTCCAGTTGACTGGTTTGAGCCCCTTGAAGAAGATGATGATGGTGACAGCTGGGATTATGTACCTTCTGAAAAACACAATGGCAAGAGGGATGCAGAAGAAGAGAGTTTGGCTGGAGAAAGTGAAAAAAGTGGCAGTGTAGCTGGCAGCGAGAAAGCCTATAGAAGAATATACCGGTACCCGTAAGTATGCTTGTACCATTACTACCATTCTGTTTATTTTCATACTTAATAACAATAATTTAGTAAGAATTGTCGTTCTTCCTATATTTATAAATATAATATATATAAATAAAAATGTGAACTTATTGGCTGTCACAGCTGCATTTCTAACAAGACCCGTTTAAAGGACCAGTGTGTAATATTTAAGAGGCTCTAGTGACAGAAATGCAATATAAGATCCACAACTATGTTGT
>JAODLI010001374.1:0-11290 GCA_027575585.1 Percopsis omiscomaycus
CTGAAGAAGAAAGGGACATAAATAAAAGCTACAAAAACTAGAGATGTTGGAGGGAGCGGAGGGGGGGGAGGAATCCTCTCCACAGCCCTGTAATCTGGGCAGTGTGCTGGGATGCAGGACATGAAGGACAGGCTTATCTTCTCCGGAGAGCTCAGTGCGAAACCTGCCACTGAGGACGAGAGGAAAGGGAGGGAATTCCTCCTGGGCAAACTACATGCACTAAATAGTTACCTTTTTCAAGGTTTTCATACCGTGGAACCTGGCCATTTGGTGGAGCGCTGGTTGTAATGCTTCAGAGACTTCAGAGACTTCCATTTGTGGCCTCACTCTGTGCCTTGTCACGCATGCAACACCGGTGTCACCAGCGCATCTTGGCCGATGTGCAATATTCTTCAGTATTGTTTGTAATTTCTACTGGAATTTTTACACTTGCCAGATCCGCGTTGCGCTTCTTTTGCAATAGTCGCGCTCTGTTGCTAAACAGGGTGTTCTTTTTGTGGCACAACATCAGGGTAAGGCTGCAGGGAAAGAGACACGCTTGCCTGTACTTACTGTGCAAGTCTGTGCTTGCAAAAGCTTGCAAAATCTTTGTTACATTTCACCTCCTTATCATCCAGGTGTAAGTCTTTGCCCTGTAGTCACTTCACCCGATCCTGTGGAGGAACGAAAAAAAAGCCCTCCACATATTTTATTGAATTTACTCAATTAAATGCTCCTTCCTATGCTCTGGGTGGATCCCAGCATAACAACCATCCACTATCTGTATTTTTACTGGCTCTGCTGTAGGTCCTTGCTACAGTAGGTTATTGCCAGAGCTGTTCAGTTTGCACGTAGTTCCTTGTGCGCCCGGTGTGGTCTTTCACAACTTAATTTTGGCTCTGAAAGTGAACATTCTCATTTATCTTCTGCGGATTTGTCAGGATTGTTTTCTTTTTGAGCGGGAACGGCTGGAGTCTAATAGCCTGCGCTACCTGAATATCTCATAAATTCAACCAGAGACAAGTGTTATAGTTGTGATAAGACGGTCCTGCACAAAAAAATCTAAGCTAATGATTTGATTTCCCCTCCCCCACCCCGCTATGAGTGGTGTTTAGTCTTATTTGAGTTTAGAAGCATCTACATTACTGTAAGTTCAGAGTTCAGGCTGGTAAACATTGCGGGATCCTTCTATTGTTTTACTGAATAGCTTTGAATGGCATAGCCCTTTTATTGTGAAAAGACTTCATATTTACCAGGCTGTTTCTGTGCTCTTGTAACCCATCCCCCACCTGTGCTTGGTGCCGTTCTTTTCCTGGAATACATTACATACAGTAGAATAATATTCTTCTTATTATATTTTTTGTGTCTGTGTGCTGTCATTTGATTAGTCACACACAGAGTCTGGCCTTTATCTTAAGATAAATATCATATGACACTTAAGTAAATACACACCCACTCGTCAAACCGCTATCAGCTTTAAAGGTGTGTGCGTTTAAGCAAACCGCTCGGTGACACAAATCTGTGACTAATTTTTTCTCCTCAGATTTAGATACTGCAAGATTGCCACCATAAAGCTTCACAGATTGCCAAATTCATGCTTGTTTATGGATTGCTCGTTCCATACTGTACGCGCGAATGCTTGCTGCCTTTACTGTGTGTAAATAGAGAATTATAACCTGCATACCACACATGCTATTGCTAATTTAATCGCTGTTACCATATAGACAGAACATACACAGACAACACACATGGCTATTTGCGTGACGTGGCTTAGGGCACAAATAGCACAAGATGTGCTAACATCTTCCAATAAATTAAATCCATTTTAATTTCGATACAAGTTTGACATTTGTGGCATGTAATTTAATTTTGGAAATTGAACGAATATGAGCTATGGATCGGACACCTCGGTGTCTTTGATCAGCACTACATGCATATGAAAGCGTTTCATTATTTTTTTGTATTTCATTTGAATAGGATATTATGTTCTCGTGACGGAAATAGGCCTGGAGTATCTCTGGAAGTGCCCAGAGTGTCCTTAAAACGTCTAACGTGGATTTGTTTTAATGAGCATATGACCCTTCAAGAAAGCCCCACAATAAAGGAGGCCGGCTGATTTGAAATAATTCCATTTCAAAGATGTTTGCAACGTGACTCGCAAAAGGAGGACTAGAAACTCATTATTCTATACATTATGTGACTTCGAGAGAGAGAGAGTGATTGAGTACTGAAGACACGGTGAAAAGAAAAGAAAAGACGCGGGGGCTTATGCCATCTCTTTCACTTGAAGCTGGCGAGGCTGTGCAGCTCTTGCTAGCTGCCAAGGATGTAGCATCAGGAACACAAACTGAAGCCATCGAGGAAAAACGCTCAACGGCTCATAGAGATGCTAGCAACTAAAGCAGCACGCACCGGCAATATCGCATTGGAAAATATACAAGAATGGCTCTGTGTCAAATTAGTGCATGTCTTTGGTGTGGCTTAATGTGTATCAATGCAGACTGCATCCCCCCCCCCCCCCCCCACCCCTGCCCCCCCTTTTTCTGTAATCTACACAGGAAGACGGGGGAGATGGTGTCTTCCAATTGGAGAACAGTATCGAAACAGGACAAAACCCGTGGTGTGTGAATGCTCCGCTCTTACACAAGCGCAGTATAGCCCACACACACACACACACACACACACACACACACACACACACACTATGTTCCTATGGCAGCGTCCCAGAGGCTAGACATTCCACACCCTCTCAAATGATGACCCAAGGAAGCCCAAAGTCTATATCCGTCCTCTAGAGAAATGTTACCCCGCAGCACCAACCAGCTATATATATATATATATATATATATATATACTATAAACCTGTATGTACAGTATGTGTACACACGTACTGTACATACAGGTTTATAGTACGTTATCACACACATATACTGTATACATATGTATGTATACAGTATATGTGTGTGATAACGTACTCCCAGTGTGGCCAGTGTACAGTGTTATTCTGAATGATTGCCTATTGAAGATTGTGGCTTCGCTGAGCTTGCTGGTATGCCATTAGCCGTGTGTGTGTGTGTGTGTGTGTCTGTGTTTTGAAGCGTTTGGTCCCTCAAGATCTTTAGGTAAAACTCTTTTCTCTGTTCAGCTTAGCTTTTTTTAAATATATATATACTTATCCATATTATTCGTGACCCAGGCCACTGCAGACTCTGCCATGTATCAATTTGTGTAATTTAAATCGCCTTCAAGGCTCATAAATAGGGCTGAACCTCTGTCTCATACAGGCGGGGCGGTCTGAAACCCTCAGTGTATTTGGTGTGTGCCTGTGTTTACCTCCTTCACATGAACAGCTTGCCTGTCCCTACCAGTTAACTGATATGACATTTCCAGAGAATTGAATCAAATCAAAAATGAAATTGAAGTGTGCGGCAAGAATGCAGGAAGGAGCCGACTTTACAAATGCTCTTCAAAACCGGAGTTGGCACTTCACAATATGTGAAATGAGAAGGACCTTGTTCCAAATGAAAAACATCAAGTCTGCGGATAATGTTAATGTAAGAATTTAACGAAGCAGTCTAATGCCTGTATTTTTCTTTAACGGAGAATGTCGACAATTCCACGTCTTCGCGGGCCATTGAATTTCACACCTTGGGAACTTTTACGACCTTTCCGTCTAACCTGGCAAGTTCAGATAATGGGGCACCGTTCATAGTTTTCCAACGGCGTCATAATCCTACTGCGTCGCCCAATTGACTTATTCTGGCGAGGACAGCGGGGACTCTTAGGCCTTTATTACAAAAAATGTTGAAGATGCCATTTATGGGCAGATAACTGATCCACGTTGGTAGCATCTTTAGGCCCAAGGGCCGTGCCTGTCCGTGCCAGTCACCCATCTCCCGATTGGCTATCTGGACGGCCCTAATGACCAAATTAGCTTTTATTTTGCTCTGCATCCCGGGTACTTGAAAAACAAATCCACATAGAAAACTTTTTCAATGGCGACAAAGAAAGACAGGCAGTCGCAGAAGTAATACATTATTTATCGGACTGCAGCGTTGTGTTCGACCTGCCGAGGAGGACAGGAGCCCTGTGGCAGGTTTGTTGGCCGACTTGTTGTAAAATTGTTTGTTGAAGGATACAGTACAAGGGCTGTCATGTTCTACAGTTTATATACAGTAATAAACAGTATACAGTTATAATAACAGTGTACAGTTCTAATAAATATTGTGTTGTCTTCATTCAACAGTATTAGAGCTGCTGTTAAGGCTGCTAAAACCTTTATGTGAAGTCCTGCTTGTTTTATGTTTTAGCTATATGGAAGACCTCTTCCTAACGTGGCCCTGAAAGTAACATGAGAACACACAAATAAAGACAATTAGTGCCCGACTAAATGGAACGTTTTCTATCCTTAGGTATCTTGTTTCCGTGTTTGGAAATTTTTGTCTCATGTAATTGAATACATTTCTCTAATTTGAGCAAATCCAATTATACTGGAAGGGGAAAAAAACAATTTTCAGCTGTAATTCCTGAAGTGAGGATTCTGGGTTTGAGACAACAAAAGCAATTATCACACTCTTTTTACATTTTTCTTTTATGAAGGTAGAGAGATAAAACAGTAAGCAGAAAGTCGTGCCCGAGCTGTACAAGAAGTAAGCCTAGCCCGTAACAGTGGCGCGTTCTGTGTCCCTCTCATTGCATTGTGGGGACACAGGCTAGTATCAAACCTCGCCTCGGGTGATAACCTTTTTCCCCATACATCAGACCTATACAGTGGAGTGGCACAGGCTCAAAGTCCCGGGCTAACATTGATATTCAGTCAAAACAGCAGCAGTGGCCTTTGAAACGATACTTCCCCATGCAAGTCCATCAGTTTCCATTCCGAATCCACTATATTAGGAAACACTATATAGCAGCATGGAGAACAGTGGGGGTTTCAATCGATGTTCTACTTTGAAATCCAACCCAGTAGAAATTCTACTTTGCCTCGCTTCCCCGATGGCAGGATGGTGATCTGGCATGTGCCAGATCTATATGCGTGTGTGTGTGTGTTATGCATGTGCTGTGGTGTGCTGCAGTAATTCGTAGCAGATTCCTCCCAAGGGCGGCTTGTGGAAGATCCGAAGGGAGAGTGGAGATGGTGGGGGGTTGTAGTAGCAAAGAAGCTGACAGAAACATTATTCAAATGATGCTCTCTGGTTGTGTGTGTGTGTGTGTGTGTGTGTGTGTGTGTGTGTGTGTGTTTTCAACTGTATACTGACATTTAGCCAGGCGAGAGGTCGAGAGGATCCAGCAAGACTTCTTCTTTCCTTGCCCCCTCCCACACACACACACACACACACACACACACACACACACACACACACACACACACACACACACACACACACACACACTTCACCCCATGGTCTTCAAGAGGGATTACAAGCCTCTTCTGCACTAAGGGGCTCCGGCGTTTGTGAATCAAATGTTTGGTTAGGAAGGACTCCCGTCTATGGCATCCTGAGGGAGTGGGGGGCGGGTTTCATGGCGAATCTGTATCTGTCTGGCAGCCTGAAGGCAGGATGGCGGAGGGGTTTTTAAGTAGCAGGTGGGACGAGGAGAAAGGGGAGGGTGAGAAGATACAGGAGATGAGCGGAGGGCAAGTTAGACATGGGAGAAGTATAAGGAGAGGGTGTGTGTGTGTGTGTGTGTGTGTGTGTGTGTGTGTGTGTGTGTGTGTGTGTGTGTGTGTGTGTGTGTGTGTGTGTGTTCCACCAGGACATATTGTGCTTTGATGGGTAGGCTTTCATTTTTACTGCCGTTTATCTTGTGCGCGGAGCAGCGCTTATAGTCTTCAGTCTCTGCCTGATATTACAGGACTGGTGCCCGCCTGTGATGGACAGCGGCGCTGCTTCCTGGGCAGGCCCACCAACATCTGTTGGAGCATCACGCGGTGACAACAAGCGGTGTAATTACACCGTGCCGCGCATAGCTACATACCATACGAGCGCTAGACGCGTACTTTAACACAGGTGTCATTTTCGGGAAGATATACAGTGGGGCTGGCTGGATCAGTATGTGCGTGCATGTCTCTGTGTGCAACCTTAGAAAGACATCATTGTCTTCCACGTTTAAGTGTGAGGACAAAGCCGGGCACACAATGCACAATGAATGCGTACATGGTGTTTGGCAATACATACCGTACTGTAGTTTTAGCTCGAGGTATTCCCGGAATTAGTCTTGTGGTTTAAACTATTGAAACACTGTTCTGATTTGAAACTCTGAGAGGGCATGCCCTCCCTAGAGGTGGCTGGCTCACAATATATTTCCTGTGGCAATATTCTGTTTATTTTTTTGTTATACCGTGGCAGCCGCAGGTATATTTTAAATGATTTAATTCAGTGGATTAGGCAAAAATAGCCATTACCAGATCAAGGTTATTTTGTACAGTTCTTGGTTGTAAGAAAATGCCACTTTATTGTGATATACCATTGTGAGAAATAACATTACGTATACAGTGAACCCCAACCCTTTATTTTTTCGTGTGTTAGTATCCTCACACTTGACAAATGATAAAATGATAAGTTTCAATGATGATGATGCTATAGAATGAGGTACACTGTGTTCTGCTGTGTTGCAACGCATGCATTCATGCTGCACACAAAACACAGCAGCTTGTGTCCGACGTTTGCACAACCTATCAGGCTGAGTCAGCTCGTATGGGGCAACCATGGAGGGGAATGCATGTATCATTTGGTGGGGACAGGAAGAGGGCGTGGACCCCACGTTTATTGTCTGAGGTGGGCGATAAGGTGTGCCCCCCCCCCTTCACCCGGGGGGCCATAAATCTTATGAGCGCCGCAGGGTTCAAAGGTTAGAATGGAGACTCATGTTAATCGGCAGACAAACAGCCAAGCCCTGCAGTCATCAAGTTAGTCACCTGTCGCGCCAAGTGTCTGGTACCCAAGTGTCTGGTACCCAAGTGTCTGGTACCCAAGTGTCTGGTACCCAAGTGTCTGGTACCAAAGTGTCTGTCATGCCAAGTGTCTGGTACCAAAGTGTGTTTTAGTGAGCCCTTCATGCCGATGTCCAGGCAGGTTAGTATGCCAGCAGCGTACGAGCCTATATCTGAAATGGAAAACACGCCCCGCTGCTGCCTAGTCAGCAGCCCGGGAACGCCGTTACAGAGGAGTGCTGTTGGCCGCGTGCTCCAAGAGCACGCTCAGGAGATTGGTAGGATAAAATGAGACCCGAGACCCTAGACCCGCGGAGAGGAGTTGGGATTGGAGAGAAAATAAGGGAAGGGAGGCACATAGAGATGTATAAGGTCCCCGTTGTGATTGAGGCGGCCCACTTATCAGACATCAGCATGACGTGCAAACAGAGGCCTCGCCTGGGCTGCCAGGCACACAATGGCTTTGTTTGCCCTGCAATAGAAACCAGTTGTTCACTGCTGAGTCAATATTTACCGCCTAATGGAATGTGTGCTCTGCTACAGCAGCCCAGCTAAACAACACCACACCGGTACAGGGACTTTACCTTTGGCCTCCCTCTGATTCAACCCACGGTCACCCCACCCACCTTCCTCCCTTCCTCCCCCTTCCTCCCCCTTCCTCCCTATCTCTCACTTCCTTCACTCCCCCACCCCCACTTACACAGCCTAGCTGACAGACTTCCAGATGGAGAGGCAAGGGGAGGAGCTAGATGCAAAACGGTGGGAGGGGGGCCCTCGCCCGTTCACAGGCCCGTACACCGAGGCCTTGGCACTACCGGGGGGGGGTTCAGCCGTGAGATCAGTGCGTGACACAATGATCCCTCTGTGCCAGAGGCCTGCTGGTATACAGTGTAGGCAGCAAGCCCACTATGCATGGTATGTACACTGGAGCTAATCACTGGCTGTTGGGAGACAGACGGACACGCACGCGCACACACACACACTCCGGTATGTTATGATGTTACTGTAGCATAAGAGGGTTAAAAGACTCAACTAAAACTAATACACAGACTAATAGATACACACACTCGTGTATTAGCCTGTAATATCTAATACATTTGTGAATTAGCTAATACAGGCTAATACACATATTACACACATGTATTTGCTAATAACTCATGTACAATCCTGTAATAGCTAATGCTCTCATTCTTTAGCCTGTAATACAGTAGCTATGCATGTATTTGCTATTGGGCTACACTCATGTGCATACCCACCGTGGGCAATAGGGTAGCAGTGTGTGTGGGTGTGTTTGTGTGGGAGTAGACACGGGTGTGGAACAGCACAGCAGCGGCAGTGGGCACACGGTCAACCAGGCACGCCATGCGTGAGGGATGACACATCATGGCACACTTGTACGAGCCCCCCTTTTTAAAGGCTCCTCCGCTGGCCCGGCCCGACAATCCTTCACTTCCTCAAGGCCCGGGGATCACTGCAGGGAGGCGTATCTGAGGAGTGACCGTTTCCATAGTGACGCGACAGCGTTGGGAGGGTGTGCTTTGGATCCTGTCACTTAAGATGGCTTGAAACACAGATACGGGCCCTCAATGACTTGCACTCTGTTAGCGGAGACGAATGGAATAACTTGCCATCTTTTACGCCAGGCACGGTGTCGGAAATGAGAAAAATGTACTTTGTTCATTGAATTTGCCGTTCTTTTTTTTTTGTACTTGTTCCCTCTAATGAGCTTTTAATTTTTTTCTGACATGTTTTCCCGAAGTGGCTTGAATGTATTTAATGTTTGTCCATAAAAATAAAAAAAAAGATAAATTGATGTCTTTGAATTATGTTAATTATGAACGCTTTTTTGTTGGCTGGGAAATAAACAATTAGGGGGAGACGTTAATTAAATTGAATTACCCCTTCACAGGGCATATTAAGTGTTTTCATAAGTTTGGCTTCTAATGAGCCAAATGTTTTAAAGCAAACAATACTACATCTCATACATATATGGGCATTGGATTTCCCAATATTGAGCAACACAGCCATTTTTTTATGTTATTGTTATCAGCTCATTGTATTTTACTGTCCTACAGTGCAATGTGTTATTGTTTTGAGAACGTGCGCAACAGAGCATTAAACTTGGCACCGATTGTGTGTTGTTGTGCCAAACGGAACATCAGATGGTATTTCTTTCAAGGCTATGACTTAATATGTGTGTCATTATTCTTTTGAGTAAAGATATCCTCTCTTACCGAAACATATGTGCACAATGAATATGTTTCAGAGAGCTCTTGATTATGTTAATGAAATCTGTGGTCCTTCCCAGAAGTGATGGCTGATGAATACGTGGCCGCAGACATCTTAAAATTACTGCCGCTATGAAATTCTAAATCTGGTGTAATACCTTCAAGAGCATTTTGGAGATAAGACAATTTCTCATTTGGCATATGAAAAAAAAAACAATTTTCTCCTTGGAAGAAATATCTTAACAAGGCTACTTAGTATGCATATAAAATTTCAAATGGTAAAATCGAATTAGCATTATTAACTATATATTGTGTGAGATTACATCTATTATCATCTATTCTCTGCAAAGTTCCACGAAGCTGAATTGATAATTAAGTAATGAAATGAAAATGTATGATCTAATCAATGGCAGTTTATATTAGCTAGGCAGTAGTCACTCGAAAGCCCGGAGATGGTAATAAGGTGGGGCTGTCAACGCACAAAATGAGAGGAATGGAAGATGTAGCGCTTTAATGGCAATTTATTAGCCCTACGCTCTATTGTTATGGACTTCCAATCAATTAGCTCAGCCAACGTTGCTGTGAGGTACGCAGATACTTTCCACCTTGACCTTTGACTCCGTGGTTTGTTTATGTAGGTATTTGAACATTTGCCCCAATGCAAGGACGATCCGGCAGTGATAGTGAGGAATAATAAAAACAAAAAACTGTCGCCTCACACAGCGAGTTAAATGGAGCGCAGGACAATGAGTAATTCCCCAAGAATCCTCTTTTTCCTCGCGTGTCGCCAGCGGTCGTCTTTCTCCCTAAACCCATCGCTTCCTGGCGTTCCCCCGCTTAAAGCCTTACGCTGTGGGCTCCCAACACCCTGGGATGCAACATAAGGGGGGTGCGGCAGGTTGCCATGGAAACTTAATAATCCAACAGCTGTAGAGGGAGTCGACTACAGCAGCCAGTGAACCATGCTTCTGAAGGAAATAAATTGAATGCCGAGAGAGAAGCGCCGCGTGCTATTGTGAAATAACCTTTTAAGTCGGAATTAAATATTTTGTCACGACAGTGTGGCTTCCCACCGTGTCATCATAACCTCCCCCCCCACACCCACTAGGCGCCTGGGGCAGAGGGTTAAATGGCTGTCTGCGATGTCACAAGGCTGCTCATTGTACCTGCTGTTGCTTGCCACAACTAGTGAGTAGTGCAAGGTTGACTGCCAAACCTGCTATTGTTATTTTTGTTGTAACCCTCACCTGCTTTTGCTGTCAGGCCACAAGGTAAACCTCGCGTTACAGAGGCTTAATATAGCTCAGCAGCATTTTAAAGGCTACCCTGTCGGCTAGAATCTATTTCTGGCGAGTACATCTTAAATTAGCCCTCCGAGCTGCCAATCTATCATTAATTATTGGCTCCAGGTATTTATTCAGCGGCCGGGAGATTGATGGCGTATATGGCCACTTCGTAGCCGTTTAGCGCTCCTATCTGTAACGGCTAAAAACAAGGGATTCCTTTTATTTATAAAGCAGCCTCGCTCGCCTCTCTGCCAGGGCTAGTGTTAATCCGTCTAGCTAACCCAATCGCATTGTTCCTCGCGGCAAACCAAAACAGCTCTGTCTTCATCGGCGTGTGTCCCCCAGGGTCCGTCTGGCCACGCTGGCGGACGGCTTCACCATCATCTCTCTTCACCTCTGCAGGTTTGTCTTCCTCCCTCCCCCTTTATAGGAGCACTAAATTAATTCACCTCTGAGGAGCTCAACCGCAGATCCAGCTAAGTATTCCCACACAGGTGTTTGTGGCTGTGTGTGTGTGTGTGCGCGCGCGTGTGTGTATTCTCTGTTGAAGGATGATGCAATGTACGAGTTGCACAGCTGACGGGTTCCCTTGAAAGCCTTCCATCATTTGATTTTCATGGGATTAGCCGAGGGCTACCCAGTGCTGTAGGGAGGCCCTCTTATGACAGGCAGCGGCCAGGACATTCTTATGTTGCCATAGCGCTCTATAAAACCAGGACGGCCCCCTCCCGCGTGGGACTCTAGATCAACAGAAAACCTTGGCCCGAATGTACCAGCTGTGGAACTATAACTCTCTCTCTCTCTCTCTCTCTCTCTCTCTCTCTCTCTCTCTCTCTCTCTCTCTCTCTCTCTCTCTCTCTCTC
>JAODLI010001375.1:0-11290 GCA_027575585.1 Percopsis omiscomaycus
GACATATGCTGTGTCTGTCGCCAATCGGCAATAGGGGGCGCTATTTCAGAAAATAAATTGAAACGCTCATTACTCCTTAACGCAAACACATATTTGAACCAAACTTGACATGTTTCATGGGGGAAACAGGTTGTTGGGCTACAATGAATAGGGAGTTGGTAGTCCAAACCATGTGACCGCCACGAGCCAATGAACATCAAGCTATCAATCAAATGTCTTAAAAATGGTTGACGGCCATCAAATTCGGTCAGTATAAGGTGATATAGGTCCCCAACACCCAGTTAAGATTTGGGCCATGTCCTGCTCTGGGCTGCTTGGCCCCTACATTGCTGCTTGAGGATATATTTTCTCTTTGGTGTTTTGCGTTTAATCAATTAAACGCAAATTAATTAGTTCGGTGGCATTGCTGGGACATTTAAATTACACCTAGAATTGAGATGAGATTCCTATGTTGGTTGATCAGTCAAGCACATCAATTTATTCATGTGTTTATATATTTGACCTGCTCTGATGTGTGTGTAATAAAATGTTCTAATGTTATGAAGAGTCATGGAGTTTACATTGGCCACACAAACCCAATTTTAAATAGCGTATTACTATAACAGATGAAAAATCGATCCATCAGGGTCAGCTAAAGACAAGCTTCTTTGCATATCTTAGCAGCTCAATCATGTGCTGTCATAACTCTATTGCTTACTAGATAACTATCTTGCTAGCTAGGCGTAAAGCCAGAGATATTAGATATACACAGTAACCTATATCTATATTTAAAACACCAGACAAGATAATAAATATACATTTTCACACTGAATAATGGAACTGGAGGGTCTTGTGTGCTCACAGTGGCTACCCTCAAACACACCTGCTGGCACTGTGTGAAATTTTAAAATGGAGATTAACCCAGTAACAGGTCTGAACTTCACCCCTCGCATTTTAGCACACACACAGGCGCACGCATGCACAAAACTATAACATTCTCTCTATGCGTGTGAATTTGTTATAATCCATTGAAATTAATTAGAAACATCTGGGGCGTTTCTTGCTGTGGTCACATGACTTCTAGACAGTAAGTGACATGACCTACAGACAGGAATTTGATTGAAGTTTGAAGCCTCATATTAAAGTTTGTGTTGAATTGTGTAACTTTCCCACTATATACTCTTTCCCAGGGTGAGATGGCACACGCGCACGCACACACGCGCACGCACACACTGCAAACAGTGAACCCAATATTGTTTCATATCTGCAGAAAGCACAAAACTAATTTCTCGGCTTTCCTTCCAACAGTTATTGGATGAATCTCTGGGAGGAATTCTGCTGGAGTTAATCTCTCTCTCTCACACACACATGCTCTCTGTTGGTGAGTGTGTGCACACAAACACACACACACTTTGTGCCTGGTCGTGAGTGCATTAAGTGTGAGATAGTTTTTTCACGTTATTTTTTTCAGGCCTTTGTGCGTGTGCTTTATCTCTGAAGTTGAGGATTCACACTTTAACTTTCATATTTTCAAGTTTATGTAAAGAGTTATAGAGGTTAGGGTCCCTGTGGTTTTTAACGAGTCACAAATTAATGGCTGGTTAATTAGAGGATAAAAATAGTGTGCGAATGAAAAGGATCTGTTAGGTTCTGGCACAGATAACGTTCCCCCTCTGCCAGACTTCATTCGGAATTATTATAAAGTCTCTGAACAACAAGAACAATAACTCAGAAAGTTTGCCGTGTATTTTTGTTTAGTAAATGTTGGTCGTTTATCAAAATCATTTGACAATACAGTGGATAAAAATACGCCTCGCACAGTCGCAATTTCCATTCTCCTCCTTCTGTGTGCAGAGAGGCGATTGTTGTTTTTATTCAAATAATCCTCTGAGTGGTTTTACGAGTATAAGGCTCTGTCCTGCAAGGATTAAACACACACACACACACACACACACTGTGGATAGATTATGAATCACTTGAAATGAACTGTCATATCATTAATATGTGCATAACATGAATTAGGATGCTTCATTTTCTGTTGAATATGAGGATGAATATTCAAAAAAAGAAATGTAGAATTAACATTACATAACAAGCCTCTTAGCAAACCATGTCTCTGTCTAATATCTCCATATTTTAATATGCAATTCTGGCCCACAAAATAGTCCATATACATAGGCTACTATATTTAAGTGAAACAATGCATTTTATTATTTATATAGACTGGTCTGGATAGAACGACAGATAAAGTTTGAACACATTACACTCTAAGCATTTATCTGTCCTTACGTAAGTCAGAAAAAAAAAAAAAAATGGACGTAAAACGGTAAAAGGTTTTATGTTGCAGATCTGAAGCGAAAAGAGGATTTAGGAATTTAGGAATTTAGGAATAAAAGCTGCAGCACATGTTTGTTTCATAAACACAGAGCACTAAAATATCACAGTCGAAACCCAGATAAGAGACGATGGTAATACTGAGAATTATGAAGAGGATTAAACTAAAGATTACGTTGAAGACAGGTTCAGCTCATGGACCCAACATAGCATTAATATAATATCATACTGCTAATATATCAGAAATACAATACAATACAATACAATCTACTACTATTATATACATCAGAACAGATTTATGTCAGCTTTAGGCTGTATATACATTCAGGTGTATCTATATTTATTCATTGAATCTATCATGTGCATATCTTTTACAGAATTAGTTCATCTTCCTTCTTGCAGAATCCAAACCAGTGGACCTGCCCTGGTGGATGTTTAGATCTATCCAGATTACATTCACATTTGAACACTTTATAAGATATTCCTTGAAAGTGTTACACTTCACATTTTGAATTAGTTAATAAGTTAATTGGAAAAAATCAGGCACTGTGAAATAAATTCCCTCCTTTCCAGTTTCCGACATTTTGTCCCAATGAGGAACATTATATACGTGCGTGTGTGCGTGTGTGTACTGCTGCTATAGTGCCATTAAGCCAGGCTATATTCCATTCAGAACTGCAGTACTTCAAAAACTTCAAAAGCCTTACATATAACTTTTCATACTTAATATAATTTGATAGTTAGCATTGATAGTTACTTTAGCTCATAATAGTCTGTCTGTGTTTGTGAATGCACCAAGAGAAATTCCTTGTATGTGAAAAATCAGTTTCAAAACCGATTCGGAAAAACAAAAAAAACACGCAGTTTTAAAACCACAACAAAGGAGCAGTGGTTTGTTTTCTCCATGACTGGTGTTATATCCCTACTGGTTTACAAGCTAACTGATTTCCAATCACGTGCATGTGGTGTGCACGCTCGTGTTTAGGCTACTTGACCGCAGAACACCTCTGCAGAGACTGAATACTGAAAAATTCCACATATTCCCTGGAATTCCAAGTTTTCTAGTGTCACGCCATTACTACATTTGCAAATAGGCTTATATTAATGGCATTGAAGCCCTCTACAAATCTTAAAATGATTAAAAATAAGTTTTGAAAAACTAAAGTTTGCTTCAAGCAGGATTCGATCACACTGTAACAAAATAGCACGTAACTTACCAACTAAGCCATGGAAAATTATTTGGGCTTTTCTAATATTAATTAATTACGTCATCATCCCTGTAACATTTTATTTTGAGCTGGCTTAAAACAACTGGTTTCCTTTCAGCAAGGACTGGTATGTAATTTTGAAATATAAGCCTATTTGTGAATGTAGTAGCTTAATGAGGTGACACTCGAAAACTTGGTGGAATATGTTTGTGGAATTGTGATGAATTTGCTGCCATATGTGTGCTGCAGTCAAGTAGCCTAAACGCGATCGCGATTGGATACCAGTTAGCATGGAAACCTGTAGCAACATAACACCGATCATGCAGATCAAACCACTGCTCCTTTGTTTTCTCTTTTAGGTTTTAAAACAGAAAAACAAAAAATGATGCCCTTTTTTTGTTTTTTCCGTTCTGGTTTGAAAACAGAAAAAAAATGAAAGAACGAAAGATACACAGCTTGTGAAAATGTATTTGAGTGTGGTTCTGATGTTGTTTGACAGTCCAGGTGAGTTTCAGGGTTCAGCTAAGGATGTCTTTTATAATTCTGTCTATAATTCATAATTGCAAAGCGATGTGTAATAACAGTTATGATCTGCTGTGTGATGAAATACACACCTGTTTCTGACCAAAATACAGTGTGTGTGTGTGTGTGTGTGTGTTTGTGTATGTGATATTGGACATCTTCTTCTTCACTGCAGGCGGTGCCTGAGGCGTTCACTCCCTGGTGCCTCCCACCTCTACTCCTCTCCTCTTTCAATTTCTCCCCTCCTCCTCTCACCTCCTTTCCACCTTTTCTCTCATACCCTCCTCCCCTCTTCTCTGCTCTCCAGCCCTGAGGGGGGAGGTGTTAGTAGGAGGTCTTTGACAGTCCAGGTCTCCTCCCTAAAGCTTCAGTCCAGTTCAGACCAGCAGTGGGTCCTGAATACAGATCAGACCGCCGTGGGCATTCATATCTCAGCGCTGCGAGAAACCTCCTCTCAACATTTATTCGACTACAAATATTATTTTTCAAAACCAGCCAGGAAACTGACAAAAGCCCTTTTCTACTGTTTTGGTTGCAAATCAAATCAGAAAATTTCCTAAAAGAATTGTTTTTTTTGTTTGGGATCTGTTGTTGTTAATATACAGCCGCTTTGAAGGCAAGCATGTTCTTCGATAGCCAGGAAAATTTTAATAAAACATATATTAAATCCCAAGACTTTTTCTGAGAAGTGGAATAAAAATGAGTATAAATACAACAAAGAGAAAACTTGTATAATACAGCCAAGAGGAAACTTGTACGATATATTTCATGAAAACAACAACTGTAACAGGCTGTAACAGAATATGATGAAAAATAGGAGGATTATACCTAATTTAAGCATAAACTAACTGAACTAAGCTAGCTAAACCCTAACTCACCAACCAATCAGCTATCTGAGTTGAGACGTATTTAGTCTGAGAGTCATTTGGCTCCTTTGTTTCTTAAAAACAGAAGTAAACCAGTTTTTCAATTTAATAATCTGTTAAATAGACAACACGTTTTCCTCTGTATAATAATAATTGAAATAATACTAAAGAACACAATCTTTCTAGTGTCAAGATAAACTTTATTACGATATAAACAGTATGCTAGAATATAAAGACAATATTATATTCTGTAATTCAGAGTTGAATGTGTCCTGATCGAGCCTTCACCCTTAAATCCTCCTTAAACTCTGTTTGGCTGGATGGCTGTGTCCTCTGTCACCCCCATGTCCCAACGCCCAGCGGAGCATCGCATGGAGCCGCCATACGGGACCTGCTCTCCTCTTCCTCCTTGCAGCCCTGGTGGAGGTATAGATTGATACGAATTACATTCACATCTGGACACTTCATAAAAATGTCTTTTGAAAGTGTTACAGTTTTACATTTTCAATTAGTTGAATATTATGCAAAACAGGCACTACTAAATAAATTCCCTCCTTTCCAGAACGTTCCAAGTTTCCGATATTTTTTCCCAATGAGGAACATTATATACGCGCGTGTGTGTGTGTGTGTGTGTGTGTGTGTGTGTGTATGTGTGTGTGTACTGCTGCTATAGTGTCATTGAGCCAGGCTTTATTCCAGACCTGGCTGTGTCCCACCAGACAAGCTCTTGGTCTCTCTGTGTGACATACTGGCCTAGATGACTGACATACTTGAGTCAAACTGGCTTCTACTTAGCATCAGACATTATAAAACATCTTCATGACAATTAGAATTAATGAAGTCAGATTACATATATACTGTTACTGTTTAACTCTTGTAATGTAATGTAAAAAGTGACAAAATAATACCATATGCAATTTTTTGAGAAATTTAATTTTTAAATAAATGTGTCTTTAAAAAAAAGTAACGTAACTTTCCTTGCATGCAAAATGAATAGATTTATAAAGGATAATAATAAACTCTTAACTTAAAATTCATAAATATGACCAGAATATACCAGAAATATCAACATGGAACTTACAGGCTAAATAGTATGTTTCAATAGGAAAAAGTAAGGCATGATACAAAGATTTATAAAGACTAAAGAAAATTGGATGCGATGGAAACATTTTTAATAATCTAATCTATATATAATTCATCTTTAAATATTACATCTTAAATTACATGTATAATCTTTTTAGAACCACAGACAAGTATATGTAGGCTATTACAGTACTAATTTTAATGCTTTAATAATGTATAAAGATCATATATCCTCAAAATGTTTTATAGAAATATTGGATGTGGGTTATGGAATATATAGACATGATAATGACTGCTATATGTTAGGTTACGCAGATATGAACACTTCACTAGTTTACCAGTAGAAACTGTCCTAAAAGCCAAGTTAATTAACTGAAATGTAGAAGAAAAGAGAGCTTAAAGGTGAACGTTAAAGAAAGGCGGGAGGGGTTGCTGCTCTACTCCTTTAATCACTGTATCGCCCTCTTTCTGTTAATTGAAGATAATAATAGGATTTTAATTTTCTTATGTAGGTTAAGATGAGCAGTCCCACATGGCTGGTGACACACACAGAGAAATGAAGACGAGATGTGTGTTAAATCTATTAAAGTGATGTGAAACTTTGGTAAAACACTCAACTGTACAGCTTCTCTACTTGGATATACGTCCACACTTGTTTTTGTGTTTATGTTTGCGATCAAATATTCTGTTTCATCGCTGTTTGTTCGGCCGGTATCGAAGACGTGTGTTGGGATGTGATGGAACTAAAAAAATGGAGGAAATAAAAAAATGATAATAATAAATAAACAAACAAACAAACCCAAAACACAGATTCGGGTCCTTAAATGCAATGCCAACGTCAATCATTGCCAATGTAATCTTTATATATATATATATATATATGCTGTATTAAGTTTCATATCACTTTAATTAAACTGCCACTCAATACAGCCTATATAAGAATATAATGTTTAACACTACACTCATCTACAGTATTTCCTGATATACAACACAGCACTATAATCTATCCAAATATAGTTCTTTTGTATGCAATTGTATTAATATATTTGTATGTGTGCATTTAATGTTACACAACATGTAACATTTTGTGTGTGTGCCTGTTTGTGTGCATGTTTGTGTGTGTTTGTGTGTGTCATATTTAACGGTTGTGAGAATCTCCATCTTTTTCTCCTGACACAATCATTGCCGTGGTAATGGAGAAAATGGTGTGCAGTTGCTCAAATGGAGCGATTATGAAAAGCTGCCGTCTTTGTTTTGGGGTCCGTCTGAGAGCTGACCTGTGATCAGACCACCCAGAGCCCACACTCTGACTGCTGATTGATCCTTTAAAGGCAATCACCCTGATCAACCAGCAGAAAATAGGCTGTCTGACGGTCAAACAAACAGCACGCCGGCTAATACTACAAGACTGCTGTACAGAAAACCGGTCTGCCCTCCTGCCTGCCTGTCTTTTTTCTCTGTTTATTTGCCTGATTCTCTGTCTGTCTGCCTATTTGCCTTTGGTTCTACTTTCTGCTCATCAGAAGAAAAACAGATACATTGAGTGATTCAGGCTAACCTTTATTGATTACACTAATGATTTACACACCAAGGTGAGTGTTGGCCTTTAACTGAACAGCACTGAAACAACCACACACACACACACACACACTTTTCCATCCTTCTTCTGTTGTTGTGGGCTGAGGTACTGTTGAACAGAGAGTGGGCTGGAAAATGACGAGAGAGAGGGCAGTATTCAGTCTCCAACTGAAACAATCGTGATTCACATTTTCTCCCCTCTCACCTCATTGCCCCTCCATCTCCCTGCTACAAGGATTTTTGGGATGTGATTGTGCGAGCACCGTTCAGAGACCGGCGCCACAGGGAATTGTGGGGAAGCAGTTGAGTGTGTCCCGGCTTCTTTTGCAGGAGATGTTACCGTGGTGATCATGGAAAAATCTACAATTACCTGTACATATATTATATTTACTAGGTAAACACACACGCACATGTTTCTCACAGAAGTGTCTCCTGTGATTGGTGTTTTGTGTTTCCATGCATGCATGCTCTGTATGGTCCACCAACGCAGTGCATTATGGGACGGGGGTGGCATTCTGTGAATTTCTCACTCGCCCTGTCTCCTTTTTCTCTCCCTCTGTCTGTGTGTGTGTGTGTGTGTGTGTGTGTGTGTGTGTGTGTGTGTGTGCGCGCGCGTGGGTGTGTGTGTTGCTGACTTGGCGTATAAAGACAGTTGGACTGTGTGCTATATCAAAGCCAACAGAGTGTATAAAACTCTCTGTACTGAATCATTCTGTGAGTTCCCCATGTCCCAAAAACCAGATAATGTAATCTCTACTTGTTACTAAATACTTGTACTTATGTAATCCCTAGCTGTTACTAAACATGTACAGTAACCCCTACCTGCTGCTAAACACTTGTACAGGAGTGTATGTTATGTTCCCAGTTCCCTATGTTCTTTTGGGCAGTATGTACCCTCAGGCTTTGTTTGATGACAAATTTGCTGGTCGCATCTACCATCCTACTAAAGCTCAGCCGAAGCACTGTAGTTCTGACACACACATAGACATTTACAGGGTTCCTTGGTGGGGCGGGAAGCTGCCATGCGCGAATAACAGATTGGGGTTTTAACTACTTCAAAGACCTCTATTTGAAAATATGTTTTGTTCTCTATATTACCGTGCACCTACAGAATATGAATGCTATATGTGAGAAAGTATGTAAACAGATGAGCCACCGCATTGTGGAAGGTAAAGTGGGTGGTTTTTAATGGCTTATGGAAGATAATGCAATGCACTGTATGTTGCTAATGCAAATGTTGTTTGTTTCAGCACTGAAAGCATTGTTCCATTGTTTCTAAAAGACATAGTTCTAACCGGTCCACTGGTAGTATACAGTATATTCTCAATTTATTTAAGTTTGTTGTTGTAGAAGTTAAATACATACATTTCACAAATTAGTTAAAAATTTAAATATAAATCACATGCAAAAACCTTCATTTAAAACACTGCTATCTCTGAATAGATTTTTTCACTGAATTGTATGACTCAAATGTGTTTGAATAAGATAACAGGTGGCTGTTTTTAGTGAAGGAACACAGCGCCATGGGAAAATAGGCCCTTGGGAACATAGGGCCCTGGGAGGATTTACCCCACTTGTTCCTAGTGCAACCTCTCCCTCAACCTCTGCTCACAAGCACTTAAAGATAAACTCCTCAGTTTGAGTCTGGAATTGCAATTTTGTCATTGCAAAAACTATTTCTAGGTTTCTTTGTTTGAAACTCTGAGAGTGCATGCCCCTCTCACACGTGAGTGCTGAGCGGCTCGCACTCTTCTCTACTCTTCCCTCAACAAAGCTCATATGCGTACACCATTCTCTACCCCTCTCCCTACAGCTTTCCCCAGATTTGTGAAAAATTGTGTTTCAAAATATAAACAGTGAGTTGGGGCAGAGAATGTAGGGTGCTTTGGCACATTGTAGCAAAATTGTACACCTTTTAAATACAGTAAGTATATTTGGAATAAAAGCTAAATCACTCCTAATATTGAGAAGACCTCCAGATGATGGCTGGTTGCCATAGTGACATCAAGATGATGGTCGTAAATGTTTGAGGGCCAGCGGCGTTGCGGTGTGAGTCTGGAGAGCGAGGCCTTGATCGCCCCTCAGGATCAAAGAGCCGTCACCGTTGTCATGACAACACACCGTCTCCTGCAGGGGGAGTCTCGTTTCCCCCTCTCATCTCTCTGTGTTTCCATTCGTCCCCTCGCTTTTCTCCTTTTTGTTTCATCTCCCTCTCCACAGGGCGAGGAGAGGGAGAGTGAGAGAGAGAGACGAAGGGATTTATAAAAAATGTAAAAGCAGCTCCTACATAACACACAGTCCTGATCAATGTATTGATAGGACACATTGATCACCGTTGCATATTCACCACAGATAACAGCCTGGCGTGTGCGTATTACAGTGCGTGTGCGTGGAATGTGTTTTTTGTGAGTTGTGTGATGGTGTGTGTGTAGTGCGTGTTGTGTTACAGTGTGTGTAATGTATTACAGTGTGTTTATTGTTAAAGTGTGTGTTGTGTTACAGTGTGTGTAGTGTATTAATGTGTGTTGGGTTACAGTGTGTGCTGTGTATCAAAGTGTTTGTGGTGTATATAGTGTGAGTCCTTTAAAAAATGTGAATTGTGTATGTGTGTTCAGTGACAGTGTGTGTTTGCGTCTGTAGTGTGTGACATAAAGTGTGTGTTGTGTGGCTAGTAAGTTGAGTGTGCTCTATAGTGTGTACTAAAGTGTGTGTGCTGTGTGTGTCAGGTGGGGCTGAGAGTTAACACAGCGTCTATTGATGCGTCTTAATAGACTCCATCACATATTTACATTAGAGAGGTCTCTCTCTCTGTCTCTTTCTATTGGATTTCATCAAATAGATGCTACATTCAAATCAATACAGCCATTTAAAGAGCATTAACATTAAGGTGTGTGTGTCTGTGTGGAAGTGTCAGCCCTAAACCAACACCATTCACTGCATGGCTGCGCCACTCATGTCCAACCTCGCTCGCTCGCACTCTCTCACTCACAGTCGCGCTCAATCTCCTTCATTCTCTTGCTTATATTAAATGTATGTTTCCACACAGTATTACAGTATGAACATTTCCCCACATTGATTCCATGTGCAGTGGATTTTTTTTCTACACTCTGATGTACTGATTTGTACTCTTGTGGTTGAAACATTGTCCCAAAAACTGTGGTCCTCCTCTCTACTCCTCCCCCTGCAACGCTCCTATATGAAGCTGAAACTATATATATATATATATATATATATATATACACAGTACACACACACAGCTGTCCGGTTTAAATATATTTGCTATAATGCAATCAAGGAGTACCATTAGAAAGCCAATAATTTAAAGAAAATGTGTTTAAGCATTTGAAGCTCATCAACATTGCAGTCTTTTAATGCTCACAGAAACATCTTCTACTGACATGCACACAGACAAGCCAGAGAGAGAGGTTGATTGAAGGTCGACAGAGACAGAAACCTAAACAAGATGTTTGTTCTCATTAATCAGTCTTTCATGTTTACACACACACACACACACACACACACCTACACGTGTGCATGCGCACGCGCACGCACACACACACACACACACACACACACACACCTACACGTGTGAATGCGCACGCGCACGCACACACACACACACACACACACACACACACACACACACACACAGCTGGGAGATGCCTATCTGGACCCTACAGGGTGAATAGCTAGACAGCAGATGGGAACAGAAGAAATGAG
>JAODLI010001376.1:0-11290 GCA_027575585.1 Percopsis omiscomaycus
TGTGTGTGTGTGTGTGTGTGTGTGTGTGTGTGTGTGTGTGTGTGTGTGTGTGTGTGTGTGTGTGTGTGTGTGTAAGTCAGACCACGGGTCGCATAGCCTTGTTCCTCTAAGGGAGTTATGTGAAGAAAAGAAGGCTCCGATGGGGAAGGCAGAGGTTAAAGTTCAGCTGATGAAGTACCACTCATTAAAAGGCGACGCAGACGGACAGATAGCAGACGGTGTCAAGGTCTTCACTGCTGTCATGGACTCTATCAAGAGGGCCACCTCTGAGCTCGTCTCCAAAGTCGTAGATGAACAGAAATCCACAGAGACATTTCTTCAAAGAGCTAAAACAGGAAAAACCAAGAGGAGCTCAGAGCTGAAGACCACCTCCACCTCCTCCAGAGTCCCGTCTCTGATCACACCTGCTCAAACCAAGGACTGGACCAAGGTCACTGGTCCATCCCCCATTTCATGTAAGGGTGACGAGGGGAGCCCTGGATCAGCTGGAGAAGACACTGAACATGGATATGGAGAAGCTGCGTGATGCTGAATTGCTGGAGGTCCAGAAGAACACCCACACATCTGTGGGTGGACCCTGTCTGTGGATAAAAAACTGTTATTTAGGCATGGTCAGAAAGACCATCAACAGAAGGGGGGAATCATAGCGAGTCCTCAAGAGGGGGGTTCTGTACTCTATCTGAAGAAGGGAAACAAGTGCACAGCTTTTGCTGAACCTTGTGTGGTCCTGTCTCTCACACAGAAGCCCCAGAAGGTAGGAGTGTTTGTTGATTATGTGGAGAACAGGATTCATATCTACTCGCTTCACCTTCACTGAAACTATGTTCTATCCATATGTTCGTCCTTTCACTAATAAAAAGGGGTCAAAAATCCACCCCCTTGATAATAATTCCTGTTAACACATTCCTACTTCTTAAAGTGGAATGCTATAAGCTAGAGACACAAGCTACGTATTTGCAGTAGAGATCGGATGAATCCTACCACTAACCACACAGATTAACATAATCTTTTCCAGTACCACATTACCAAATAGAATCGAAACATAAAATCACCTTTGCTAACAATGCTGACATTACCCGATTTGCTTGCTGTGGAGGTGCCTTTTTGGCCTCGTTTTGTACCGTGTATTATGTTTAGCAGTTCATGAGTTGTAATGAGTGCTGCCAAGAAATAAAAACACATGTTCCAATGTAGTGGTGTAATCTGATACTGCTACAGAGTTGTACTGAGAGAGGAAAAACAATGAGCGAGCAGGTTTGGGTAGTACCAGGAAGTTCAGTTTGTTGTTACGGTAACCCAGTTTTGTAACCCGCTGTGCCCTCCCACCAGCGTCACGGCAACTAGAACATGTTCCAGTCAGATGAGCACCCAGCACGGACGGACCCTCTCCCTCCAGTGTGCAGGGAGATCCGTGATTGGCCACCTGCAGTAACTTGAAACGGAGGGAGAGAGCAGCACAGCGCGCAAGACGACTTCATGGAGAAAAGCATCACAGAACAAATGAGCGCAGGAAATCTAGTCATTACATTTTAGAAGCGTTTTAAACTCTCTTGTTGTGGGCAGGGGGGGATTCCATGTGTAGTGTTTTGTCTGCAATGAAATGACATCCCTCAGTTGAGAGGAACTACTTTCTCCACTTTGTTTTATAAACATCCGAGACACATGATTGGACAAAACACAAGCACGCGTCCAGGCAGTCTGCATGCTTTTGCATGCACACCGTTTCAATATATATAATTGTTTGTATCCACATTGGGCCCAGTTAACATTATTTTTCTCTGCAACATAGCAACCAAGCTTTCTTATCTTGTCACCTGGTTATCACGCACACACACACACACACACTCACACACACACACACACGCACACGCAGGCTGTCACTTTCCGCTAAGCAGCTTGTGACAGTTATTCCCAAAGACAAGGGGAGGAACTGTTGATGGGAGACAGATTTGGCTCACAGAGATGACTCATGACTCAGCACCACTTCAGTTACACAAAGGTTAAAGGTTAAATTGCAGCTTCCCCCATTTGGATTCCTGCATTTGACTATCGCAGTTATCCAATAGTCTTAACAATAAGTAGACGTTCAGGGTTTAGCTCAAGGGTACTAGGGTACTGACATTTATACTATGAATCTTGCCTGTCCTGACAATGTTCAGCACATTGTCAATAACCTTTTAAATGCACCTAAACCCTCTCTGGCTTCAGTCTCTCCCGTTTACATTTACGGCATTTAGCTTTTATCCAAAGCGACTTACAATTAGTACATTTGTCAACAGTTGAACCGGTTAACCACCAGTTTTTTGCAAGCAGATAACATTCTCCTCGAATAAGGAGAATACGTTTTTAGTACATTACTCGAAAGTTATCGTTCACTCCTCATTAATTGCTAGCAGCCTAAATTCTGGTAGTGCTTAGTATTCTCAGAGCTGATCTAACAGAGTAGAAAGGAGGGGGAAAAGCTGTGCTTTTATGGTGTCTAGGTAACTGCCAGTTCGCTGGTTTAAATGCTACATGTCATGGAGACTGAACAAACATAATATAAATTCAAAATACAGATCACTCAGATGTAATTACTGCTGTTGATACTGGTGCGTTATACATTTTTTACATGCAGCCTTTCACTAGACAGCTTTATTCCCACTTTTTCTCCTCCTTTGGTTGTTGCTATCTATAAGCCGACATCTTAATGGGTACTGCAGAATAGCCTTTGGGCGGCATTATTGTCGGGCTGCAGTGGTTCTGGAGTATGAAAATGAGACAGGCTTTATGCCGATGTTTACATAAGCGTATCATTGTAAAATACAGTTCCAAGCAACACTCGGAAGACAAATTCCACCAGATGCTGTAAGGCCCCAAAGAGTGGGAGATGGCACTGATGCACTGATATTTACCGTCATGACAGGCTTGAAAAGACAGTGTTTCTGGAAAGATCTGGGTTGTGGTGCATTAGACCACAACCCTGTCTGTTAACCCATCTAGAGGCTACAAAGACGCACTGTTGAGTTTTCCACAAGGGAGAAGGATTTTCAGGCCAAAGTATTAACTCATAAATCCAGCTATACGTCTATAGTTTATAGTATTAGCTAGTGAAAACAATGGATCAATACAGCACCCTGTAACAGAGAGTATGCCTTGATTAATGATAACAGAGGGGATCCTGTGATTTCATTTAGCTCAGTGGCCCTGAGCTAAATGTCAGTATTCCAGCCGGTCCCCGACCCATTTCCAGCCTGATTGGCGGAACAGTGTTTGGGTTGTGGATTGACCCTGCTCCAGACCCACAATGCCCCCCACCCCCTCCCGCTTGGCCCTGGGATGGCTGGCCAGACGTGGGTGTGTGGGTGCGTGTGGAGGAGTGTGTGTGTGTGTGTGTGTGTGTGTGTGTGTGTGTGCGCGCGCGCGCGTGCGCGCAGGGTCAAAGGGCATTTGTGCGACAGGCAGGTTAAGGTCGATTGTAACGTCTTGCTCTTCTACCCCCATGGTGTTGCTAAAGGCTAGGCTAGCTAGGCTAGGCTAGGCTGGGCTGGGCTATGCTAGGCTAGGCTAAACTGGGCTAGGCTAGGCTAGGCTGGGCTAGGCTAGGCTGGGCTGGGCTAGGCTAGGTTGGGCTGGGCTAGGTTGGGCTGGGCTAGGTTGGGCTATGCTAGGCTAGGCTGGGCTAGGTTGGGCTGGGTTCTACAGTCATCACTGTGGGGCACGTTTGCGGGCGTTACTGCAACTTCAGCTTGTTGAATCGGGGACTGCCGGGGAACGAGCCAATCAGAGCACAGTGACACTGGAGAGGGAGTGAAAAACTGAAAAGGTGGCGTCGACGGTCGAGTCACAAACAAACACTGAGGGACACAACATGGCCTCTCCTCTGAGGCGGCCACTGCTTCTCTGCCTCCAGGTAAGAAGCCCACAATGTCCCCGAACGGGGTCGTGTGCCCCATGTTGGGCAGCTTGGGCAGACCCACACAGGGCCTTGTGTCTCCATCACCAGGGACCTCCCCACCCTCCATCCCTCCATCCCTCCCACCCCTCAACCCTCCAGCAGCACAGAAAAGCTCCTCTTTAGCGCGGCCCGTCTCTGTGGTGTGTGGTTACTAATCCCCCCTCCGCTGACCCGTTCACCCCCGTGGCACATCCCCCGTCACAGTGAAGCTACGGACGGGGCGCCAGTGTGTGAACTCAGGGGAACCGTTTTTTAGGCTTGTGCACGGCAGGTTGAAGCTGAAACAAAGAGAGCAGCACAAACCATGCTCACGTCTATCGGGGCGATGCGATTGGCTGGGGAGCCTCGACCCGAGAACAGTTCAACTCTAGGATTGGTGGTTTTTGACACGGGCTCTTAACGGGGACGACACAGTTACAGGACGGTCTGCCGAACCCCCCCTGCTCCGCTGCTCCCGCAAAACAACAGATGGACCGACAACCTCCGCAATCCCATACCCACCCCGTTGCCCGCGACAACCACTAGCGGCTCAGCGAGATTACAGACAAGGAGGCTCCGTGTCAACACTGGGCCCTTCAGCGTACGGTCGTTTCCTAAGCAGCGGGGCTTCCCCAGGGGCCTTTGCCAGTCTCCAATACCCCGCCTGTCTGGTGAAGCCACGGCCAGCCGCCAGCCCAGACTCCGTCAGTAGAACGGGACATCTTCTACAAGCGGTGCCAAGACAACTAAGGCAGCCATTTGAGAGTTTAATGACATTGGACGTGTAATATTGTAGGTTATATAAACATAATCTTGTCGACAGATTGTTTACAGCCGCGCTAAGATTTTAAAAGCAGTCTGAGCAGTCCAGTATTTGGGACTGCATGATTGTGTACAGTCCATATCCAGGCAACAGTCCTCAGAAGATGGCTCAGACAAGAAGCATCTACTGGAGAGAAGGGGACACACGGATGTGATGACAACAACGCAGCTCACTAAAGCTCCTAACAGAAGGGCTGTTGTTCACATGTTGCATGTTGCTACAAGCCCTCTCCTCTCCTCATTTACAGACCTTTGTTGCCAGCCCAGCCGTGGTAATCAGGCGCTCCACAGACACTCATCACATCACAGCACGGTGAAGCCCAGCAGCATGCTTACAATGTGCTCAGTCCTCACGGGCGGGCGCTTCAGATGGAGGACTTTACCTGACCTGTGATGGCATGCTGTCCATCTTTTCATCTGTTTTTCCTTTCACCTCCTTAGTGTTAATCCAGGGAAGGACTTTATAGCTAAACCTTCCAGCTAAACATTCCAGCTAAACCTTCTAGCTAAACCTTCCAGCTAAACCTTCCAGCTAAACCTTCCAGCTAAACCTTCCAGCTAAACCTTCCAGCTAAACCTTCTAGCTAAACCTTCCAGCTAAACCTTCTAGCTAAACCTTCCAGCTAAACCTTCTAGCTAAAGGTAGTGAGTATCATCTTACAGTGAGTTCAGGGTTCTGGACGTCGGTGGCTAACACTGTGGGGTTACTGAGCATGTTACACCACGCTTTGCTGACCTCAGGGTTGGGAAACACCACGTTAAGGAGTCAAATTCCTACACGGTCAGACGAATATCAGCTCTATTCCGTTTCCCAAGACGCCATCCCAGATCCCAGATATACCCCGTTCTCTCCCTCGGGGGGAACCTGGAGCGTCTGAGTTAGCGGCTAGCTTTGGGAGTGGGAATAATAGGAGAGCTATGCTTCCCTTGCTACTAATGCACAGAAATCCTGCCATTGTGCTTCTCCCCAGGGGGGCCGGGGACTTTAGGAATGGGTCCCAGGGCCGATACTCGATCCTCCATGGACAGAAAGGGAGGCAGACACTGAAGTGATGAGTTTCTGAAAAGACCTACACTGTGTGTGTGTGTGTGTGTGTGTGTGTGTGTGTGTATAAGTGGGTCTTACAAGTAGACAATCGCACCACAATCACCCTAATCATTCCCCGTCTGTGGGGTCTTCCCCTCCTCTCCTCCGCTCTGAAGACGGACAGTTGACAGAAACAGAATGAATGACAGGTCAGACATCATCATCATCAACATAATAACATAACAATGTCATTAGTGAGTTACAGCCAAGCGCTAATCGAAGAGCTTTCCCAACATCATAACACGACCTTGCAGACGCTACGCCGGGAAACAAAAGCTCTCCTTAATGTTATCTGCCCAGGGAGTGTGTGCTCACAGCAAATCTAGTCGGACAAGGACTCCTTTCTGTTCTAATGGAAGCAGCTAAAGGCTACAATCTGGAGACAAAGTGTAAATCAGCTCCACTGGGGCTTGGTGTCCGTTGTCCAAGTGTCGAGTCAGATTTATGGACGAGGGGCTTTGGACTCAATAGGGTTTGTCAAACTGTGCATTAAAGAGCCAATATAGAGAAGGTTGGAAAGAATGGAGACCACTCAGGGTCTCCAGTTTGTACAATAACAGAAACATTACTGCAAATGCAACCCTCCCCGCATGAATAGTATGTTACCATCCCATTACTTAGAGCAAACAGGAGGACTGATTACACTGTATTCATCTATTCATCTGACAACCAAATAGCATAAATTCATTTAAAATGTGACTTAGTAACGTTGATAAATGGTAAGATTATAATGATTGTTATTAAGCACCTTTGTGGTATTAAGGCTGCTAGCAATTCTTTTTGGGAATGGAATGACATATTAATAGATAATGTATGTTGTAAAATGTATAGCTGACGACATGCTGATGTTAACAGAATGTTATTTGCTCACGATAACTGGTATTTGACCTATTCAACTATTGGCAAATGTACTGATTGTAAGTTGCTTTAGATAAAAGCTTCTGCTACATGCTGTAAATGCTAACGTAAATACGGATCACAAACAAAAACCAGCGAACTGCAAGGTATTCTGCTTTGGTTTGTAACGGCCGTCACTCAGCGCATAAAGGACAAAGGCTTCTGCTGAGTGAAACCAGAGCACTACTTTGACACGGGCATGTTTAATAGTAATAGGGAGATCTCAGAAGCGTTCGTGTCACCAAAGACACAGACCCAGGTGAGTGAAGGGAAGGGTTAACCCACAAGGTATCTAGTGACGAGGTGTGTGACAACGCATTATGTAATAACTCTCCAAAATGTAATCACTTTTCACGTCATTATACAGTACAACCCACACTTTGTAACAATTTGCTGCATTTTGCACTTTTTCTGTGATGAAAATGTAATAATAAAGGTGCATTATGTCATAACTATCTAAAATGACTGTAACAGAGAGGTCACCTGTTAAAGCCCTATGAGAGATTTAACAGGGGTTTATGAAGTGCCTACATTACATCACCATAGACGTATCAAGTGTAAACTACTGTTAGCGGAACAGCCAGAATGCTGTAGTGCAGGTCTATGGTACAACGGTGTTGTTTGTATTGCGTGTGCCATAAGAAGGTACTGAAGCTATGGCCGGTTCATATGGCCTGAGACGATATACAGTAGACAAGTGTGTGCTAAAACCTGAGCATGTTCCAAGGCTCTAAAGTAGGTAAGGTATCAATAAACAGATTTAATGGAGGGATTATGAATTCTTGTTTCTCTGCTGATCATATCCGTGAAAACTAAACTGAACTGCAACCCCGTGGATCACCAATGCTAACAACAGGCAAGGATCAGGTGGCCTGGATCAGGTTAAAGAATGTTGTTTGCAGATTATCACTATTAGATCGGAGGGATCTACAGTATGTATGTCTGCTTCTTTACATAAGCAGATAACATCAACTCAATGCAGCTTAATCAAACTTAGCAGGGGTCTATTCTATAGTATAATGTACACACACTCATGTAGCAGAATGGCTACAGCAGCACTGCAACTTGTAGTAATCGCTTTTGAACATGCGGGCACAGAAGAGAACGTAACTTAACCTCTGTCAATCAATTCAATGTATTATCAATATTATGTTCGGAGTCGTACTTTAGTCTGAGCGTTCTCCTGAATAGACTTCAGATAAGATATTTAGCTGAAGCCATTCTCCACAGGGACCTGAGAAGTGCAACATTAGATTAATCTCTAATTCAGGAAGTGCCAACATTAGCCAATAGCAGGGAACTGCAGGTGCTGGTTCACAGAGCGGCGTTCAATACATGGAACAGATCCTCCCGTTTCCCTCATTTGAGAGCTTGGGAGTTGGATGCGGGCCACCCAGGGGGGGGGGGGGCTCGTCCCGCTTACCCACCAAAAGAGGGAGGTGCGCACAATAGATTAGTCAGGATTATGGTCTATATCCCCTTTCTACGGGCGGTCTGAGGAGGATAACCGCCATCACAGGTCCTGTTGCACTGCAAAATAGAACATCCCGTTCCACTCTTAACTAGTAGGACGTCCATGCTCCGACAGGGGGCGCTGTCGTGCTCTGTTCAAGGTACACACTCAAGGCTGGGTCCCTGCTCGGACTCCCTCATAGTTTGGGGGCAACTTCTTTGGGACGGAGAAATAGGTTCTAGGTTTCTGCTTTAGTTTCGGTTCCATGTCCGATCCAGCTTGGAAAGTTCTTGATTGAGAATTGCCCCTGCTTTCAGTTGATTCTTCTTAAGAGGCCAAATTATCTGCGTTCGGTTCGCAATGACCTGTAGCAATATCCCCACGACGTTCTGTCACTTATTTAGGGGCTTGTCATGAACGTGGGACGGCAGGTTATCCAACACTAATCCAAACTGTATTCTTCCAGGGTTATTTCCCCCACAGCAGAGCTCCCAGCTCTGATGGCGTATCAGATGGGGCCTTCAGTGACAGACGCTAAAGGGTCCGTGACCATTAACTTGCAGAGCGGGTGTTTTAGCAAAGCAGCCAACGTAAATTGCAGGGCTGGCTGGAGTCCTGAGGAGACCTTTTCTTGACGCCGTCGGATGAAAGCTTGCTTCTACGGTAGAGAGAGAGAACGCTGCTCGTCTGTTGCAGTCAAGATATGCGGCAGCTTTCATAATGTGGTACATTACATTCCCGGCTGATGGTTTGATGTGATAAGCCATCTAGAGTTGAGAGAAAGACACTAGCGCACAATGCCACCACTCTTCACACACTGTCTACTGCTGATTTCCATTTTACAGTTATTGGACTCCCGTGACCTCCACCGAAGCTCTCAGAGCAAACCAACGTGCGTAGACTCTCCTCAATACGATATCCGACTGGGTGGGTTCACTTTTGTTTAATGATACCCAGAGCTGGCATTTGGTGGAACGTTAACAAGCGTCTAGCTTTTCACCTGCTAGAGGAAAGAAAAAAAGCAGACTTTGCCGACCCTGAAGTGAAGAAAACGCAATAGAAAGTCCCAGAACATTACAAGGGGCATGTTCGCTACCCGATATCTGCCGATGCTAGGTTAGTGGGGCGGTTTTGAGCCTGTCAGTCACAGTCAGGAAGGGTAATTCAGGCTGAATAGTGACCTTTTTTACCCGCGCAAAGGGATCATGGGATTTCCTCTGCCATTGCTTTTTGGGAATAAATTACATTACATACAGCGGTGAATTCCAGCCTCTCACAGGGGATCACTAAACACACAAACAGAAGGCTAAAGAGAGTCTAAATTGAGTTCAGCCCAAATGTCTGGGAGGCTGTGAGCTAAAAATTAGCAATCAAACTGAAACATCATTAAAGGGTGAGTCCCCAGCACTCAGGGGTGTGTCTGTGAAGATATATTGTCTGAGGGCCAAAGAGGTACGCGTGTGGTCCGCCCCACACAATGTGGATAAAACACTGCTGTGGAAGTAGCTAGCTTTTGTTTTACAATGTTGTTGCTTTACTGATAATCAACTTTAAAGCTGCAAAAAAACATGTGTATATACTTTTATTTCTGAGAAAACAGGCAGAGGCAACAAACACAGACATGCGAGAAAAGGGGTGAAAACAGGACATTTATTCTCATGCAAATCCCGGTGGTAATGGTTCGAGCTGAATACCAAACAGAGTAAGCGCTGAGCGGGCCGAGGAAGGAGGCCAGTGAATAATCTCTTCTCCATTAGATTCGTCTGTGCTACACGGGTAATTAGCCCGTCTCTATGTCACAATCTCTTTACACTGGAAATTAAAAAGATACATGGAAGCCCCACAAAAGCATGCCAAGAAGAAGTAAAACTAAAAGTCTAAACTAAAGTTAACACTTTATCAATGTCCTTTCTATCTTTGTTTTTTGTTTTGTTTCTGCATGTACAAGTCGTGTACATGCATAAATAACTACTGTACATAGAATCTACTGTAGATAGTGTACAAAAAACTACTGTACATAGAAGTTGAAATCAAATGTAGTTACAAAGTTAAAATTATTTGACTAAAAAGAAAAGAAAATATCCAGAATTGGAAACTCCCAACTGGTTTTCTTGCTAGCATAAAGGCTAAAACTTTATATTTTAGAAAATAAATACTGCAAAGCGTTCACACACCATATTCTAGTGAATAACTAACTGGCATAGTGTATACACTGCATATGTATACACTATGCACAAGTCATTATTTGGCCGCTGTGACAAATACCCGTGCGGCCAATAGAAACGAGGCAGCCAGCCAGGCACAGAAGGCAAAAAAGAGGAAAAGCTAATAATAGTGTGTCTGCATTCCCCAAATTATTTAACACAATAATTTAACACAAGTTTACGCTTGTATCGGGAGGAAAGCCCTGGCTTGGAAACACGTTTCCAACCAGGTAGACATGTCAGGTGTGTTTTAACAGTCACGTAGCGTGTAGGTAGGCAATATGTGTACGCCTATATGATAAACATGGCTTAGACGGACAGAAAACCCCGCCTATTTTGCGCTGTCCTCCGAGAGAAGTCTTCGCTCAAGCCAGCGGCGAGAACAGCGCATGTCGCGTTCTGTCTGAAAGGGCCTTTAGTCACATGCTGTTTCAGCACGCTTATTAGAAGCACTTTGCTCTTTATTTTATTTAGGGATTACTGTACAGCCTGACGGCACAGAGTTAAACTGTTACTATACTATAAGTAACTTCTCATTTGTCCACACAGGAAAAGAAACACAATTTATTATTTTATATTTAATGTTGGTTATTCATTTATTATATTAATTAAACATTTTTAGTTCTTCAGCATATGTACTTTTATCCAAAATGATATACTATATTAGGTAGGGGTTCTTGTAAGTAAAAGTATGGAACAGCAGGTAGGGTTACAGTAAGTACTAGTATTTAGCAGGGGGTAGGGTTACAGTAAGTACTAGTATTTACAGTAAGTACTAGTATATAGCAGCAGGTAGGGTTACAGTAAGTACTAGTGTTTAGCAGCAGGTAGGGGTACAGTAAGTACTAGTATATAGCAGCAGGTAGGGTTACAGTAAGTACTAGTATTTAGCAGCAGGTAGGGTTACAGTA
>JAODLI010001377.1:0-11289 GCA_027575585.1 Percopsis omiscomaycus
TCCACAATGCACTGACAATACTCAACCTTAAAAGACTACGTATTGGAAAGATAACATAACGCACAACCGAATAGCCTACGTATTGCGCGACTTACCTATTGCACATCCCAAATAGCCTAGCATAATGCACAATGACATACTGCACAGCCCCATATAGCCTACGTATTGCACAACTAACATATTGCTCAACCCCAATAGGTTATATATCGCACAATGACATAAAGGACACCCCAATAGCCCACATATTGCACAATGACACATTCGCACCTCTGTCAAGGTTCGAGAAGACGGATATGAATTATTTATAATAACAATAATATTTAATAATAATAATAATAGTTCGATCAATATTGGTAATCAATCTATAATCTTAAGTTATGAATCTTTTTCATCAGGAGGGACCCTTGTTCTGTGCTTTTCTAAACAAACCGAGGAAACAACTGCTTAATATAAGTGACATTATTAAATAAAAATCGTGAAGATTATATACAAGTTCACATCAAAATATCATATCAAAACCGTAGTACCAAACAAAATGTCCGGGCTTCAATAACCCAGTATGCAATAAATGATAAGATATATTGTTAAGTTTCAATACCAAACAATCTTACAGAGTAACCATGTGGAGTCCTACACCTGACTGTAGAGCCGCCATTATTAGGCGGGGCATCCTCAGACCAGTTCACCTAACCTACCTAAAGTATTAGGCTAAACTTAGTTAACTTACATTCCGCTGTGAGCGGAGCTTTTGGCACGGGATGTGACGTATGGAGTATCTGCTGATGTCGGAGATTCCGAGAGCAGGGGGAATCCGGAACCACACCACTGACTGTAGCTGCCTGGTACCACTGATTGGGTCCCAGGCAGGCTGGCAGCTGCACTAGTTGGGCCGGCTGGGTTTTCTTCCTTCGTTCACTGTTGCAAGTTTGACAACTAGTTCTTCACCTTTTCTAAGCTCGAGGCTGGCTGTAGTTTTAATAGCTCCCACTGTTCGCTATCATGGCCTCAGCCTGGTCTTGTTGTCTTACGAAAGTATCGTAAATGTATTTAGTTAGAAAATTGTCAAAATTGTAATGAAATTATTATACGTCATTTATCTGACCAAATAGCCTATACGCATTTTAATATTTTTATGTGTTCTCCATCAGGGCTGCTACTCCTGGATGATGGAGGCTCTGAAACCGGTAGTGTCAGCAAAATGGACACCATGCAAAGGATCATTTACTACTAGTTAGTACTATTCTCTCCCTAAAGTTCTATAGTAGAGGTGATAACATAGAAAGGGTGAAATTTGTATGAAGTTGGTTAGATAAGAAAACCTATAAATATTATTTGCAGCTTATAAAAATGTATTTGCCTCAGTATTTAATATTATTCTCCCCATCAGTTTATCACCTCCTGTACCTCTTGTATAGTAAGCAGGCTCGTAAATGGAACCGTTTTTTCCGCCGCAAATGTCGGGCATATGTCAAGTCCAAGCTGTTCTACTGGTGGGTGATTCTGCTGGTCTTCCTCAACACACTGGCCATTGCTACCGAACATCACCAACAATCAGAAAGACTCACGAACTGGCAAGGTCAGTACACTTGCACTTACACCGACAGTATAATAGTTGGTTTTTGTCCCCTAGAGAGAAGAAGGTAGACTAAAATGAACTTGTAAATTCCCCCTGTCTTGACTAATACAAAACTTACAAAATCTAATTCAGCCAATCCACCTCCAAGGGGCAGACAGGCAATGGTTTACTGTATATTGCATATTGAAAGCTAGCCCATAGAGCAGGTGTGTCCCAAAACTTTCTGTCTAGTACAAGTCTTTGTCGTTATAATAATCGGTTAGAATGTTCACGTTGTGCCAAGAGACCAATGTGACATCAGCATCAACATCACCATTGTAGAAATCTCCATTTGGCACAGGGTTTAAGATGTAATTAAAAGCAGAGATAACCTCTTCTTTGAATTGCCAGGCACTGGACACCCCAACCAGATCTAATCACAGCTGTGAGATAGATCTCAGCTCCACATGTGTGGGCAACCTGTAGAACTTATGTTGAAATATGTTAACAAGCACATTTCAACACAAGTTCTAAAGGTACTGGATGTCTTTACCTGGTGATTCTTCTCATCCTAAAATTGGACCCTGGACTTGTGAAATGGACAACACTAGTGGGCCCTTTCTAATAAGCTTCTATTTGTTTAATTTAAAGCTGCTGTAGGTAAGATTTAGAACTATACATTTTGTGTAATTTGTGTGACTTTTCCCTGATTGGTCCGGTTAATCAATCTTGCCTGTCCATCATATGAATGCGCACACACAGCGACAACAGGTTTGTCAGTGGCTCAAGAGGGAGGGAGCAGAGGAGGAGGGGGAGGGTTTTTAGGTTGTTGATTTTAAAAATCTGGCTTTATTTTGTTATTTTTTTTGTTATGCACCTCTCAAATAGTACCTACAGCAGCTTTAACCAATTTTCAAGAGAGACTTGGGCTCAATCTATATCTGAGATAAAAAAAAAAAATTACACCTTACCTTGTGATTTTAAAATGAATTATTTCACATAATTTCAACATGTTACACTTTTGTACCTAATTGTCATTGCTCTCTTCTTTTGACCCCAACCCTTCCTACCAGACAATGCTAACAAGCTGCTGCTGTCCATGTTTGCCATTGAAATGTTCATGAAGATGTATGCACTGGGGCTACCCTCCTACTTTATGTCGCTGTTTAACCGCTTTGACTGCTTTGTTGTGTCCACGGGCCTTGTGGAGCTCATCCTGGTTAAAATGGAAATCATGTCAGTTATGGGAATTTCTGTATTACGCTGCATCCGATTGCTACGACTACTCAAAGTGACTAAGTAAGTAAGGGTTTAATCATAAGGTACACTTTCAAATACAATTTGATACACAATACTGTAAGTGAAATTAGTTGTTTATTCTGGCCAGTGATTACAGACATCACTTGATGCAAAGATCTTGTGCCTCTCAGATACTGGACATCTCTCAGTAATCTGGTAGCTTCCCTGCTCAACTCAGTGCGTTCCATTGCCTGCTTGCTGCTACTCCTCTTTCTATTCATCGTCATATTCTCCCTGCTGGGCATGCAGGTTTTTGGAGGAAAGTTTAATTTTTCCAACCAGCCAAAACCCCGCAGCACCTTTGACAGCTTCCCACAGGCACTCATTAGTGTTTTCCAGGTAGAGTATGGAATGTAAATTACAATGACTTTATTTAATTTGTCTACTAATGATAATAATTTGGATTTTAATTATTGATCTAAAGGGACACACCTACATTGAGTTATAGCATTGCCATGGTTTGAAAGCAAAATGATTTTGTAACACTGGTTGCTTGAAGTCCCTCCCTCTGAGAGCACTGGCCTAGCTGAGTGCTCCTCCTGCTCCTGTGCAGTTGTTTTTCAGAACATATACAGGTACAATCGAAGGGTCTCCCTTTACATTGTTATTAAACATGCTGACAACTTGTAAATGTGTGTTTCAGATCTTGACAGGTGAGGACTGGAACACAATCATGTACGATGGCATCATGGCCTATGGAGGACCCAGCATGCCGGGGGTCCTTGTTAGCATCTACTTCATTATCCTCTTTGTCTGCGGAAATTGTATCCTTACACTGCAATACATGTGAGGGAATTGAGGGAACTGAATAATTTTATTTGTAATTATACTATACACTTACACAAACCTTTCACAGTTTTGTTTTCCTAACAATGTCCAAAATTACTTGATGGTCATTACCTTTGACTCCTTTGGGATTCAGTTATCCTGCTGAATGTCTTCCTGGCTATTGCTGTTGACAATTTGGCAGAGGCGGAGTCTCTGACCTCAGCCCAGAAAGAAAAAGCAGAAGAGAAAAAGCGAAAGAAAGCATTAACGTGAGTGAACAGGGTTAGTTTGGATTCTTTTGTTGTTATGTTGATATTTATTTTCTACTTATCCATGATGTTGGAAGCAAATGGAAGCAAAGAGGGTCAGGCTTCATTCAGTTTCAAAATCACTTAAAACCTAATTAGTTTTCAGGCAAATGCATAATAAATTGGTAGGTATGCAGTCTACCAGTGTCCTGAAGTTATAATTTTCTTTAACCTCAACTGACTTCCAATATTTCTCAAAAACAATAGAAAAATCAAATTGTTGTATTTCCATTCTAGATTCAAAATGGGAATACACTGTGTTATGCCCCAGTCTAGGGGTGCCTAGGACATAACTTGAATAGGCCCCATCTTCCCGAAGTCCCAAGTGGCCACAATACAAAGACTTGTTTAAATATAAGGAAATTAAGGAGGTAAGCGCTGGCTTACCTCCTGCTGCATTATGGCCCTTTTAGTCGGATTTACCCTATATGCATGTTGCTTAATGGGTTTGTGGCCCTCCACGTCAATGTCATGGTACAGGACAGACGTTTTGCTAGGATGGTCAGAGAAAAGCAAGTTATCCTCAATCAAATTTATAATATCCGCACGGGCTAAGGCAGACAGATGGGGCAGAAAACCCTCCAAATTGCTCAATACCTCTGAATTTCTCAAACAAGCGGCCGGCATCAAACCACTTACAAGTAAGCTTGTACTGAGAAGGAGCAGCGGACACGGACATCAGCAGGAGACTGCGGGGGATCACTTACTCTGGAAAAGTAACGTTTCAGCATGTTAATATGGCATACCCTGGATTTTCTTTTCCGATCCGGAGTTTGAATAACATACTCTTTTTTTCTCTCCACCGTGTATGGTCCCACAAACCGAGACTGCAAGCTGGATCAGGGATAATGAAAGCAGAACCAAAACTTTTTCACCTGGTTGGAATACACGGACAGACTTTTTTTCATAGTGACGCTTCATTTTAGTTTGACTTTGTGCTAAATGATCACGGGCCAACTGACACACCAAGCTGAGACGCTCCCGTTAAGAACTGACATAATCCAGCACATTATGCTCAGTTTTCGGCGACTGACAGCCACTTTTCTTTGAGGAGCCGAAGGGGACCGCGCACAGTATGACCGAAGACCAAATCACAAGGACTGAACCCTAAAGACTCCTGAGGAGTCACGCACGGCAAATAACAGAAGAGGGAGGCCCTGATCCCACTCTCGGTTAGACTCGAAGCAGTATTTGCGCATCATGGATTTTAATGTTTGTTGGAACCACTCAAGTGCGCCTTAAGATTCGGGATGGTAAGGACTTCACCTTTAGCTCTCTCATTACCTGAGCGAACAGTTTGGACATGAAATTTGTGCCTTGGTCACTCTGTATAATTAGTGAGAGCTTTGACCACTGGTTTTGCTCTGAGAATGCGCAGTAGGATGGCCTCAGGGTACCACATCGCAGCGCACATCACAGTCAAAAAATACTGATGTCCGGATTTAGTTTTTGGTAACAGACCCACACAATCTACCAACACTCGTTCAACCGGCTCCCCAAGTACTGGGATTGAATGCAGGGGGGCCGGAGGAACAGGTTGATTGGGCTTTCCCACAACTTGACATGTGTGAAAGGTGCGGCAATACTTTGTCGGTTTTTAACCCGGGCCAAAAGAAATTGCGCAACACACGATGGTACGTCTTTTTAACACCAAGGTGGCCAGCTAAGGTGGAGTCATGTGTGAGACTCAAAATTTGCGCTCGATAGTCGGCTGGCACAACCACCTGATTAACAACGTGTATCTCACTGGAGTCGGGACTCCACCGTCTCATCAAGACACCTTTGTCTAGATAAAACACAAACCTTGCGGTTTTCCTCGGTGGCTACCACAGAGGACAGACAAAGTTAGAGACAGATCATGTTTCTAAGCATCAATCAACATTTCTCGAGTCACATTTAAACTCAGTTCTGTGTCAGCAGGAAAGAAATCACACTCATTGACACATTTTGATACATTTTTACACTCATTAGCAGGGGACACTGAAGAGGAGGGCTCACCCTCATCTAATGTAGCCACAAACGACTCCCCAGCTTCACCAACATGTGATTGCACACACAGGAAACTAATTTGGCACAGACACAACAAAAGAGACAGAGGCGGGGTAGCAAGCAGATGCAACCGAAATGGGATCGTTTGGGTACTACTTCGGGTAGAGGAAACACATTTCCTCCAGCCAAATCATTACCCAAAATAAACGAAAGGCCACTAATCGGAAACCGTGGGAGTACGGCAACTTTAACATGTCCCGACACGAGTGGTGAATGTAAGTGGATCATGTGAAGTGGGGCATTAAGTTCACTTATTTTAATTCCCCACACTAGCAAATCAGAAAAGCACGAAGTTTCGTTTGAGAGTGGCAGGACACTAGCCAGTAGGAATGAATGATAGGCGGCTGTATCTCGAAGAATAGTTACTGGCACTTTATCAGATTCCTTGCCGGTTACAGAAACAAACCCGTGAGAAACAAACCCGTGAGAAACAAGCGGCTTGAAACGAGAGTCAACCTCTACGTGTACCTCTGGTTCCGGTAAAAGCTCAAGGTTTTTTATACCAGCAGGGACGTGGTGTTTATGAAACCCACACCTGCCGGAGGTTTAGTATTTTTGTGTTGTCCTTTTTTTGTGATCAAATGGCCAGGCTCATGGCAATAAAAATGGCTCTCACCTGCAACTGATGAGGTGCTATTACACATCAGTTTTGGCGATCGCTTTCTGTGCTCAGGCATTACCTGTGAAACATGAGGTGCCGGCATAGAAAAAATGCTTTTGTGAGTCCAAATGAATTAATCAGCCAACACAGCTGCTTTTGTTACAGATGATTCCTTTTGTTCGTTTAAATAAACAACAATTTGTTTTGAATTCCTCGAGTAGGATGAGCTCTCTCATTTCCGCCAAGGTTTTAACATTACACGCTTGTCACCATTTGTCAAACAAAACGCTCTTGTTACGCACAAACTGAACATACGTCTGGTTGTTAGTTTTCTTACGGTCTCTAAATTTCTGCTGATAGGCTTCGGGAACCAGCTCTTTGGCCTGCAACACAGTCTTTTTCAAGATTTTGTAATCAAGACTTTCCTCAATAGACAGACTGGCACAGACTTCCTGAACTTTCCCCAAGAAGGGATCAGAACTCTTTGGGCCAACTCAGGGCAGCAGCTATCCGCTCAAAAGTGCTGAAATACGAGTCAACCTCGGACTCACGAAATGAATGGACTACAGCAATGTGCTTACAAATGTCAAAAGCAAGACCAGAAACAGAGCTGCGGCCAAGAGAAGACACTGGGGTGGAGGCTACAGGGGCTCCTTTTTCTAGCTCGAGAGCCCTGATGCGCAGATGCATGGCTTGCACCTCTAGCTGCTTGTTTTTGGTCTTTACCTCCTTTATTTGGAGGGCAATGCGGAGATCCTCTGTGGTCATTTTACCCATGATAAGATCCGTGATCGGCCCAAGCTACACACCAGCCGTGAGTATGCCAGCATCCTCCGCCACTTTCACCTCTGCCATCGGTGCGTCACTCGCCACGTCACCCGCCACGTCACCCGCCACGTCACCCGCAGCAACATTAGCCGCGTCAGCATCAGGTTTGTGTAGGACGCCCTGCTCCACCAACTTTTCACACAGCAACTGTTTGAGCTCCGCTTTACTGGCACTGTAGGGCACCTGCGCTTTATAACAAGTTGCCACAATCAAAAGGTACGTTTTTTTGCATTTCTCAATTTTAGCAAAAGATGGACTGGTCATAAAATCATCCAGTGAAAACTCCACACACCAAAAAAAAAAACTTCCAACCAGAACAAATATACTCACTAAATTAACCCGGAAACGAAGCGCGACAAGAAGAATGAGCCCCCAATTCATGTTATGCCCCAGTCTAGGGGTGCCTAGGACATAACTTGAATAGGCAAAGGGGGTAGAGCAGGTCGTCTGGCGATCAAAAAGTCACTGGTTCGATACCCGCTGACTTCTAAGTGTCGAGGTGTCCCTGAGCAAGACGCCTAACCCTAACTGCTCCCGGTGTGTCGGATGGCTCCTTGCATGGCAGACACCAACATCTGTGTGTGAATGAGTGTGTGAATGGGTGGATGTTAGGAAATGTACAGCGCTTTGTGTGGCCTGTTTGGTACAAATAAGCGAAATATAAATGCAGTCCATTTACCAGTCCATTTACTCAACCCCATCATAATGAAGATCTTCGAGACGCTGGTCCTGGCTCACCTTAAAACCTGCATACCACACACACTGGATCCCCATCAGTTTGTCTACCGTCAGGACAGGTCGGAGGACGCTATCTTCATGACACTATCTTCATGACACTATCTTCATGACACTACAGTGTGGTTTGGCAGCTGCTCTGGTTCAAGGCCTTGCAACAGGTGAGAACTGCCCAATACATCATCAGATCCCTTCTCCCTGCCATCCCAGACCTCTAACGCAAACGTGGTTTGCAGAGGGCATGTGACATTTGCAGGGACACCTCCCACCCCAACAATGTACTGTTTACCCCCCTCACTTCCAGAAGGCGGTACTGAAGCCTTTGTTCAGCTTCTACCCCGCAGATGTTAGATGCTAAACTCTGTATCACTGTATCACAGAAGTAGCCCCCCCCCGCCACCAACCAAGCCTACCCCCAACCACATGCACTACTACTTCTGCACATGTTCACTTTACTGTACATACCTTATAACTCATGATGACGCTGAACTACATTTCGTTGTCCTAGTACTTGCACTTTGTGCAATGACAATAAAGTTGAATCTTATCTTATCATCTCAGGTGTCGCTTGCTTTTTCCTTCTTTATGACTGTTCTTGTGGTTACATGTCAGGTTACATGTCTGTGGCTATTGCGTTGACCAAGCACTATCCAATAGATGGGGCCCCACTTCATACAAAGTGTAAGAAACCTGACTGTGGCATACAATATGCTGTCCACACGTTTCTTGTAGGTTTGCTCGTGCTTCACAGTTTTATTTCCCAGGTAGCCCAATGGAACACAGTTTTCCATGCATACAAATCAAACACTCAGGACTTTAACACTGCCTGTGAATGATGTTCATAGAGTTCGGCTGAGAGCTGCATAGCTCTCCCCGCTACTGCTTGTCTGTTGGTCTTCCCCCAGCTGTGTTTCTCCTACTGCTTAAAAAAAGGGGACAGGTGATTAACAATTGCCCACACCTGTCCTGTGAACCACACCCCCAAACGTTCCATTCCACACGCGTAATAGCTAAACCACGCCCACACTCCCACACTGACCCATTGGTAGGTTAGTAAATGATGAAAGAGCTGTTGCTTACGTTCAGTTTAGCAAAGTTGACCTTCACTGAAAACACTGCCAGGCTTTAGCTTGACTATTTTCTAAATTATACAATAATAGTGAAGACATCAAAATTATGAAATGACACATGAAAGTAACCAAAAAAATCAAAATATATTTTAGATTTTAGACTCTTCATAGTAGGTACCATTTGCCTTGATGACAGATTTGCACACTCTCTATGTATTGTATGTATCACTCCATCAACTGATATATATGCAAATCACCACATTTCCATTTCAGTGCACATGCTTTATTATCACCTGTATATTTATCAAGGATAAATATTTTTGTAACTTTCACCCTTCAACCAAACAGCTTAACAGCTTTGATGTAATTGCTGCCTTACAAAAATGTCATTGAATGAAAAAGTCAAGCTTAAAATTAATCAACCCAACAACAATTTATTTAAGTGACCTTTGACTTTATCAAATAAAGTGAAAATTACTATTGAAATATTTATATTATATTTAACAAATCAAATAATATTTATATTATTAGAAAATGTGGTGCATTATGAAGCACAAAATATGGCCACAATGGTCACTTGAAGATCTAAATAATGAAAGAATGGGGGGAAGCTCTACTTGCTAAACACAAATGGGTGTTTTCAGTGCCCAAATACTTAAGTGTAACTAAAGGAAATATGCTATACAGCAGTAAACACTCAACTGTCCCAACTTTTTTGGAGTGTGTTGCAGGCATCAGATTTAAAAAAACAAACAATGAAATCCACAAGGTAATTCTTCAAATAATGTGTTGTTTTAGTGTTTTTAATATAGCAAAGGGTGAAGAATTTACAAATCACTCCTTTTGGTTTTTATTAGCATTTTCCATTCTGTCCCAACTTTTTTGGAATTGGGGGTTTAAATACAGTCACTTACACTCAATCTTGTTTCCCCTCAGGGCCAACATGCCTGGCAAGGCAGCAGAGGAGAAAGTTCTTCTTGCCAAGAAATTGGCTGAGCAGAGAGCCAAGGGTATTGAAGGCATACCTACCACTGCCAAGGTCAGACAACTTACAATTGTTTTTTCATGTTCATATGCTGAAACAGAAATGCTTGCCATACTGTATAACCAATGCTGCAGTCTACACCAAAACACTGGACTCTCTTCATTGCTATGTTTTTTAGTCTATTTATGTGGCATGCATGTGTGTGTGGAGGCGTAGGTTCTCATTTTAATTCATTCAAATTAATTTAGAAAATAATGATCAACGTTAACGTCTCAAAATGAGCTTGTTACCACCGGGCGCTTAGACACTGGTACTGTGTAGTTTTCGGTTTTCTTCTAAGGGTAAGAATAGGGTATAACTCCTACTCTTGTTATGGTATATAATATGTATTATGTACTATACTTATATTATGTACCATATTACGAAAGAGTTTGATTGACAAAAAAGCAACAAGCATTATTGTGTATTGTACACAATAATAAAATTAACATTACAAGCGTTTGATTCGTACATTTGTTTCAGGACTGGTAAAAGCGTATTAGCCACTTGTAAAAAAAAATTCAGACTGGTAAAAGTGTTTCACATCTTGTAAATGGGTTTTTACCTTTGTAATTGGTTTTCTAAAATGTTAATTTGTTTTACCCTTGGTAAAAGTTATTCACATCTTGTAAATTTGTTTTTAATTTAAAAATTTTGTTTTCTAAAATGTTAATTTGTTTTGCCCTACTCATATGGAAGCAAATAAGAGACATAAGTCTTTGAACTTTAACAGCCACTGAATACTTAATACTGAAATATTGTATTTTGAAAAACTGAACTCCTCTTTGAAATTATTTTACTTCGGAAACCATATCTCTGAATTTATTTGTTCGGAATTCACCTCTTTGAAATTTAAATATGAAAGTTCTTGATCTCCATTTTAAAAACCTGAATTTTGATAAATATTTTTCAATGGTCACAAATTCAGATACAAAAAAAAATCAACTTACAGAATTTCAGATAAAATAGATTCAGGTTGATAAAATTTGATTGTTTTAATTCAGTTCTCCAATTTCAAGTTCCAACTTTCAAAAGAAAACATCAGTCAAATT
>JAODLI010001378.1:0-11288 GCA_027575585.1 Percopsis omiscomaycus
ACGTGAGGATGCGTTCATGCTGTCTGCACCATCGACAATAGAATACTGAGAATAGAATACGGCCCACCTTGACGAGGGCTGCTTTGTGCTTCACCTCCCAACTCAAAGGGCTTTCAATTGAGTTCCCAGAGCTTGCAGTATCTGGTTTTAACCAGGCTACTGCACAGTCTACTGCAGTCTACTACTCTAGTAGGTTTTAGTAGACTACTAATCTTTCTCAGATGGATCCTTGTGAATCTAGTACCAAATAAACTGCCAGAGCAGCAATATGGTGCATTGTGTATAGTTGTTGAAGTCTACACATTTTCTGTTGCATTGTGGGCAATATATAGTTCTGGTATATAAATATTACAAATAAAATTATGACTCAACTCTACTTTTTCCTAACTTATTAGCCGTTCGTTTGTCATTAATAGAGAGACCTATGTTGTAGAATTTTATATTATAAATGACTCTTACACAACAAACTGTCTTTAACTGGGGTTTAATTACATTTGCAAATGGGTTCACTATGTCCAAGACCGTGCTGGTCAGTGAGATGGAACCTTCAGTAACACATGCATGCTTTTATAGTGGAACACATCCTGCCTCTCTACTCCTCCCCGGCTCAAGGAAAGGTTTTATAATCCAAACACCTTAGCCCTAAACACCCACTCCTGATAGGAGCTCCCAGAACAGCATGGCCTTGGTTGCTCCTGTGTGTCCAAAATGCACTCAAGATAGAAGCACACAGACATATAAAATGAAGCCTTATGTCACACAGTCAACTGTGGTATTTTTGCCACCACAACCTGTCTGTTGAGGATACATGCATACAACTCCACAACTGTTTGGGCTACAATCAAAATTAGTTTTTCTTGAGATTTCTTTTTAAAGCAAACAGTTGAGATGCTGTCCGCCAGCCGCAAGAACCTTTAGGCTCTTCATTTCAAAATGTCTTTCATAAAGCGCTAAAGTAAACAATTTTCTCTGAACGGGAATCGAACCTGGGTCACGGCGGTCAGAATGCCGAATCCTAACCACTAGACAACCAGGGAAGTGTCTATTGAGTTTTGCAATTGGGTGAAAAAAAAAAACACCAGCTACCGTGTGCATGACTAAACTATAAGTAGATCTACAGAAAGAGTCTCTTCCTACTGTCACTCCAGCCATTGTGATAGTTGTAAAAAATAACTTTGTTCACACAATCAGCAACTTAAAACAAGCACACCTCATTAATTATATGTAGGTGTAGTTTCATTTTCTTTTAAATTCTGCCAGACCATTGTAGAGACACTTAACTTATTCCTCAAAACAAACTGAATTAAGTTTAGTTTACACCACGTGGTCAGTGGCTGATACCAAATAAGAAGCAATCACAATATTTGGATTTTCAACAAATAGTGAAAATGACTTCAGTTTGCACGTCGTTTGAGAAAAGTTGCATATTTAAAATGGCCACAAGATGGCGCTGTAGTCTTTCGATCGTGTCGTTGCTCGAAACGCACTCACACCGGTCCAAGCATTCTGATGAGATTTTGACATTTTAAAGCTTTTACGTTGAAGCATTTAACCAGCCATTGCATACCTGTCCTTGGAGCGGAAGTCTGAATCCATAGCATTGCTCATGTGTGGATAATATACTGCATAGCTCTTCAGACGGGGACAATGCAATACTGCTGTGGACACGCATGCTCAAATCTTAGGCGATATTCTACTACACACACACTGGGTTTTATCCTCAACAGAACCAACACTCCATATTTATTGAAATTTAATTTCAGCCAATCTTTTCAGTTCCCCATGGTGGAAGCGGGTGCTTAAACAAATCTTGCATTTTTTGTAAGTTGCTGAGCATCACCTTAAGGTGTCCAGAGCCCTATTTGACACATCTAGGATGAGACTTGGGCCAAATTAACCCTCAGAACTATTGCTGTTGACCATTAGTGAGGTATATTACACCCAATTATTATGCAAACCATACATTAGACCTGTTTAAGGAGCTTTTGGGGGGGTAGAGGTAAACATGTCATACAGTTAAGGTAACGTTCCCTACCCAACCACAGCAGTAGAACTGAACACCATGCACAACTACATAGTCAGAAGAAAAGAGGCTTATTTTTTAACTTTTTATTGAATGAAAAATGAAGCATTTTACAGACGACGACCACGACGTCCTCCCTTTCTGCGTGTCGAGTCAGACGGGATGGGCGTCACATCCTCTGTAGAGAGACACAGGAGGCAGGATTAAAGACCTTCTGCTCAGAAACGGGCTCATACACCTGCTGGTTACCATATGTAATCAGCCAATCACTGATCACTGCAACAGAATGCCACACATGGTTAAGTGTTTCTCGTTGTTCAGAACAAACATCAGAATGATCCAAGTGTTAACAGAAACACCAGCAGATCTTAAATTCAGTGACATGCACATACAATCACACCCGTGCGAGCCAGACACCATGTTTAACACCTCACTATTCCCTTTAGCTTTGTACATGTCATCACCAAGCTGATTTATATGGCTGTCACATGTTGACAAACGGAAGATGAGTCTAGTCAGGCAGTCCTTGGCTTTTACATATTCACTTCAAGAGTAATGCTAGGTAACAGGGCTGTTGCAGTACCCACAATATTGTAGTTTGACCGCTATCCACAGGAGATAGGCAGCTTCTGCTAAATGCTGTAAAAGTCATGGCACACACCTCTACAGTGTACCGTCTTTAATACCGCCGTCCTACACATCCTTACTTCAAGATCAAGTTCTCTCATTCACAACAGATAGACTAGCCGTTTCCTGCCAATGGAAAAATGATATATCTCCTAGCTGATCACTGTTTTGGTAGTGTGTATCATTTTATTGGTTGTACATATTAAGTTAAACAGAACTGAATTTAGCAAACCTCTAAGATTAACAATACATAAGTAAATACCTAAAATTAAACTCTACAAACAATTGTCTCAAGTGGTATTCAAGCTGAAGGTGTGTTTGGGGAAACGATGGATAGACAAGTGAAGCATGAGGGGGCGAGTCATTACCGATGCGTCCGATCTTCATGCCAGAGCGGGCCAGAGCTCGCAGAGCCGACTGGGCCCCAGGGCCGGGGGTCTTGGTTCTGCAGAGGTAAAGCACAGCAAGGTTCAGCTTTAAAACGGTATTCCACAAGCCCAGCGTATTAATAAACCTGCGTTTCCAGTGAGCCACTTTACAACTCAGCTGCTGCAGGTAGGATTTAACAGCTATATTGTTCATACATTGTTAGAATCTGTCAGCTATGCGTGAGCCAAATGGTCTGAGAGAATATCTGCTCTGGTTGATAGCTCCTGAGTCTATACAAGTCCATTTAGATATTAGACAGAGGAGGAGGTGGGTTTCTTATTTTCAAAATTTTACTTGCAATATTTAGCTAGTTCTCAAATTCTACCTACAGCAGTTTGAAGTCATTTAGCAACTTAATCCGAAGTTTCTGTTCATCTCCTCTTAGACAGGCTGCACAATGAGCACTGGTGTGCACATGGCAGAGTGTGTTAAGAACTCTGTTAACTATATTACCATGGCCTTTAGTGTCACATCAAATACTAAGATGCATTTACCAAATGCGTGTTAAACACAACGGCTCCTAGGGTCCAGCCGGCCAGCGTGCTGGGCACACTACAATAGCCCCCTTCAACAGCAGCCACCATACACATGGTTCTGGAGCTCTGGAGCGGCAGGCAGACACCCACCTGTTTCCTCCCGTAGCCCTCAGCTTAATGTGCAGGGCAGTGATGCCCAGCTCCTTGCAGCGCTGAGCGACGTCCTGGGCGGCCAACATAGCAGCGTACGGAGAAGACTCGTCTCTGTCTGCTTTCACCTTCATCCCTCCAGTCACACGGCAGATGGTCTCCCTGCACACAGGTCAGCAGCAGCTGTTATTGTGCCACCTACAGGTAAGTGATGGCATCGTAGGTGTTGCAGAACCTATTTAGGTCTGAAAGCGTTCTGCCCGGACACCTATGGCAGCAGCACCTCCACAGTTGGACGGGTAGGGTGCTAGTGTACTAGGCTAACCATGGCTAACAACCACGACCCAGACCTGGGTGCTAGCGTGCTAGGCTAACCATGGCTAACATCAACTACGACCCAGACCTGGGTGCTAGCGTGCTAGGCTAACCATGGCTAACAACCACGACCCAGACCTGGGTGCTAGCGTGCTAGGCTAACCATGGCTAACAAAACTATGACCCAGACCTGGGTGCTAGGCTAACCATGGCTAACATCAACTACGACCCAGAACTGGGTGCTAGCGTGCTAGGCTAACCATGGCTAACAAACTACGACCCAGACCTGGGAGACGAGAGAAGGGAAAGAGTTGTAGATGGAACCAAGTCCGTAGACGTTCAGCGATGGATATGCTGCCGGTAACACATGAACATGTTAATACACCTTAGACGCCACCAGGCAGGTATCCATGTAAATGGTGCAAAGCAACAACCCGTCATCACCACGGCTACTAGAGCTGGGCGTTTCAAGCTAAAATAGTCAGTGATTGCTGGGTATTATATTTAAAAAACGCACCCCTCTCCCGCATGCACGTACAGGCTACACACAGAGGGGAGACCATTCATGCTTGCAATCTGTATGATAAACTTTAATTCAGACTCTTGACTCAAGCCCTATAAGGATTTTAGGATAATGTGCCAAAACATTAATACAACCAAATGACGGCACTTACTACCATAACAGTCCGTTGATTGGCATAAATCACCTTCTCATAAGGCAGACTAGTTCCCAGCGACTCAGTGCTGGAAATGCCTGGCCCTATGAATGCTCATTTCCATTTGAAACATGAGCATTCATAGGGACAGGCATTTCCAGCACTGAGTCGCTGGGAACTGTTTGATTATCCACCATTAGTGTGGGCATAACACCACGGGGAAACTGACAGCATACAGAGTTAAAGACACTATGTCCATGTAAATATAGCTTACTTTCCAGACAGGTCGGTCACATGCACGAAAGTGTCATTGAAGGAGGCGAAGATGTGACAAACTCCAAAGACGTTTTCTCCTTCAGCAACCTGAGGTCCGAGGCTGATGACCTGTTCCTCCTTCTTCTCCTTGCCTTTACGTGGAGCCATGATCTGTTAGTGGAAATAGGAAGCGTTTAGAATGAGGGCTACAGCTACAATGCATTAAACCATAGTTACCCATCATCGTTATATCAGCGCCCAACACAGCCATAACGTGGTTACAGTTGAAACATGCCATTCTGGACTATAAAAAAAAACTAAAATTAGCTAATTCGTAAATTAAGGTAAATGTGATGGTAGTGGCAACATTAGTTCTTTCATAAATATGCGTTTTTTATCCTGATAGTGGGTTTCATAATTCTTAACTAAAAACGCGTTTAGCTGGATCAGGTCGTACTTGTGACACTAACTGGCACCCAGCACAAGACGAGAAAATACAACCATGCCTCTGAACACTTGACGTGCTCGTATCTGTGTCCTTGTGGCGAAGCCAACCAGCTTTAACGTTACATGGGTCACAAACGGGCATTGCGGAAAGTTTAGAGACGGCTTATTGACGCGTGTATATGCTCTTTCACATCCCGCTGTAACCCATTCAGGCTTGTCAGAAAACATTGTATGGGCTTTACTTTATTAAACGTGACCAGACACTATAAAGGCTGTTAGAATAGACTCTATAAGGCTGTTAGAACAGACTCTCTTCGAGAAGGATACAATTCAGCTGCTGTAATACGGCGCGAGCAAGAAACACACTGCGGCCATTTTGCTACAGAACACCATCCATCAGTAAAAGCAGATAAATGTCAACATTTCCGCCCAATCGTCAGAAATATTATGGGTTTCCAAAAGCAAAAATATACTAGGTTCTAACGGGATGATTACAGACGTTAGATTGATAAGTATCAAGAAGATTTAAAAGAGATGCAGCTCACCGACGTGTGTTTCTTCGGAAGTAGAAACAGGAAAAGAAAGACCTTCTGCTACCGGGCTAAAGATTAAGCGTGAAAAATAGACTTCCGTATCCGGGTCGAGTATTTTCTTCACTTCTTTTACTGTCATTTGTTTTTTAGAAGATTTCTCCTAGTTAAATATTTTTGTACACAATCAAGGCGATCAAAAAATAAATAATCATAGCTTACAATAATTGGAAAATTATATATAACTGATCCTTATTATCATTATTAAATCCTCAAGGCAAACAAAATAGGAAACAGACATTAAATGTAGTTTACTATAATCGGAAATCTTTAAAAACTGATATAGATATATCTATCGATATATTAGTGATTACTGTCATCAAATAAAAATACAAGCATCCAATAGAATGTATAATTGAGATCTTCATACATAAATTAATCGTGTCATAAATGCAAATCTTATATCGTTTTTGGAATTTCTTATGGCTATCTACACATATAGGACAAATTTAAGGGCATCTATACAAAGGTATTTGTTACCCTATGTGACAATAAATAATAAATAAATACCATTTGTTGTGTTTTGTCTTCAACTGATATTTATTGTTGTACAATTGTACAATTGTAATTGTAATATTTATTGTTGTGCATGTCATTTAAAGATGATATCTCTTTCTCAGCATTATCACTACAGTACATCCGTTTACAAAAAATCATTTAAAAAAATACACACATTTCACTTTCAACATGTTACACACTCAGCATGCAGCATCAGTGCCCGGTTAACTACAGTACAATATTCAGTAAACATGCTCATTATTCATTTGAAATGTCATTTCAGATCAAAAACACGCAATATATGAAATGTTTCTGTTTGGAGATTTCTTACTGGTGTGGAGGAAGACCGTTTTGGAAGAGAATCATGGTCCATTTGAGAATATATAATAAATGTATATAAATATTATATATATTCAGCTTCAACAACATGAAGGAACAAGGCCTTTACTCTGCTAAAATAGTAATTATTATTATTAAGTAGTACATAGTGATTTTCATCACGTTTTCCTTGATCCTTTAGTATTAACAACTCTACCAAAATTAGTTTTCTATCACTTTGAATCCACACCAAAGCAGGCTGCTGTATATATTCATAGAGGACTACAAATATAATATTAATAATAATAATAATAATAATAAAGTTACACTTTGATTGTACACAACAGGAGCACTGATAAAAAGCTTATAGTATGCAAATTGCTATTATATATTGGTAATTCAAAAAAAAAGAATATGAGTTACAAAGTTCTCATACTTAGGACAGAAAAGCTTTTGAACCTGCTGGTCAAAGAGAATGAAGTGTTGAAGATGTTAATTTGCAGACCTTAACCATAAGCAAAGACCACATATCAAAAGATCATAATAAACATGCTAAAACACCAACACAAATCCAGCATGCAGAAAATTCTGTCAAGTCACACAAAATATCTCACAAAAAGTTAACCTCACAAAATAGTAAACCCTTATAGGAATTCACCATTTATACAAATTTAGTCAAAATACTAATATTCTCCAATGTATATTATTATATTGTTAGTTTGATACAACAACTGAAATTAAACATGTTCTAATGATACAGTAGACAGATAGATATATAGATATATAGATAGACAGACAGACAGACATTCTGGTTATAGAGCTAGTATTACAAAACACACTTTCCTATACACCAAATGTTCACACACACACACACACACACACACACACACACACACACACACACACACACACGACATTACTAATCCTAATATTAAATGAATCATAGAGTCTAGATGACAGCTGTAGCGTAGACTAGGTCAGAACACTAGTACCCATTCAAGTACTAGTACACAGTATAGTACACATTCTAGCAGCACTGTACTCATTTTGTACACGGTAAACAGAACCGATCTGAGGACAGATTAATGGAAGATCCGTTTTTAATGAAGGACATTTAAAACAATTAATGTTCTGTGTCTGTGTCTGTCTGTCTGTCTATCTGTCTGTCTGTCTGTCTGTCTGCCTGCCTGTCTATCTGTCTATCTGTCTGCCTGTCCGTCTGTCTGCCTGTCTGTCTGTCTGTCTGTCTGTCTGCCTGTCTGCCTGTCTGCCGGCCTGTCTGTCTGTCTGTCTGTCTGTCTGTCTGTTTGCCTGCCTGTCTGTCTTTCTGCCTGCCTGTCTGTCTGCCTGTCTATCTTGTGGTCAAACCAAATGAAAAGCGATCACAACAGGTATTATGTGTGGATCACATGTTTACACTAATAAAAGTGTGTGAGGTTTAAGAGGTCTTTCAGCTCATTAAAAATAGAGGCGTGGCTGTAGTAATCCAATCATGTGGCCGATCACACATAACAAAGCGGGAGGGGGTTGCTGATTGGTTCGTCAGCAGGATTGCCATCACTAATCTTTCTCTTGATGGTTGCTAATCACAACACATCAACTAGTACACTGACCAGTATCAGCCTTCTACCAATCCCATGTTACTTGCTGAGTGTGGAGGCGGAGCCTGAGCGGTGAAAATGAATAATCTGCCACTTTCCATCCCGGCGATGCCACACTCTGGTTTCTTCTGATTGGCCGGTTCTTGGTGTTCCATTAGCATCAATGTACTGGGTCACTCTGATGTAGGCGATGCAGGCAGCCTCTTCTCCAATCAGGTGGATGTGAGGATTCAAGATGGTGGTGTGGACCGGCTTACTGTTCTTAGACCATACTGTGTACAGACAAGTGGCTCATTTGTGAACACAAAACAAGGGATATATTAAGGATAGTCTAGTGGTTAGGGTAGACACCTCCCAGCTGAAAGGTTATGGGTTCAAGCCCTACCTGCTCCTTAACACTGTAGATTAGCATACTGTCAGATGACATTCTGTTACTAAACTTTCCACCCAAATTTCTGTTTACTGTATTTGACTGGTTTTATTATTATTCATTATCAGTATTCTTTAATTATTTATCAAAGGGTTCAAGGTCCCAGTATACTATAAGATAATGTAGTTGTTTCTTACAGTTTTCAAAGTAGAAGCGATGGAAGTCCAACCCTTCAACGAGGTTCCCCAAAGCTTCAGGCTCAAAGGCTGTTACTGCTGGGTCACACATTTTACTGAGGGGAGAAAAGAGCTTTGTTAAACAACAACAGCACCAGGAAAGTGGTGTTTATGAAAGTACACGATAGTACAGTAAGTCTGCAGTGGCCCTGCAAGACTACTAAAGATTAGAACCGACATGACATCACAGCACCCTCTAGTGGTATAAACACTAGCACCCATTCAGTGAACATTAGTAATAGAGATACATTGTAAACAGTAGTAATACATACATTTACATGTGTTCATACTAGTCTAATATTCAAGTTACTTACGCATAGCTCTCAAAGTCTCCATTGCTGATAGCCTCAATCAGCTGTTCTGTTACTTTAATAATGTCCTGTTTTCTTACTGGAGGACAACAGAAACATTGTCAGCCATCACATTCACACATACAGCACATAGTAACACAGTACCACAAATTGCTTTATTTCAGCTGATTCAAGTGTTTACTTAATTTTCATCAAAAAAATAAATAAATACAATATGTTTGAGTCCTTATGAAAAAGAAGAAATACCCAATATTTGGTATGCCCACCATTTGCCTTAATGACTGCTTTAACTCTGTCTGGCATTCACTCTAGAGGTTAGGACCTCAGGAGGCTTGGTACAGCTTAGATGTGGGTTTAGTTAGTTAGCTCTTTAGCACACATGTAGGCCAGAAGGGATAGCATGCCTCTGAATTAGGTCACATTGTGGCTGATAGGTTGCAGGCGTTAATGTCTCCTCAGATCAACTCATTGAAACAGGATGTTTTTCCAGTCTTCCACTGGGACATTTCTGTACCGTTAGGCCTATGCTAAGCATTTAGACTGGTCTTCTGCTGGTGTGGTCACTTGAGGGCTGCTCAAGTGGCCACATTTGGTTCCAGAAACTCTCTTCAGTGTGCATTGTACTGCCCCCTAGCTGCAGTTTGTTGCACATGATTAGAAACAAATGCTGTAATGGTAGCAGGAGCACCAGTTGAAGCATCAATAGGACCAATAGAATGAATGTCAGGTGTTAATCGCTAAAAGACTAGGGGCCCTAGCTTCCCGGCCAAGGCCCAAGTCCACGGCACAAGTTGTGTGGCCAATATATTTTTGCTAATTTCAGGACGTGGCGGTGGTGATAATTGAGAGCAAAGGCGGCGCAGTTGTAGAAGGGTTGGATTAGAATGAATAAATTATCAGTAGGAGTGGTGGGGGCTGTCTTCAATTACAGCCAATCAAATCAGCTCCTCTCATTCCCTTTAACAGCAGCGCGCTCTCTGTCCCAACGAACTGCTAATTTCGGAATTGACGGCGAAAGTCCAGACCAGCAGAGAAGCTTCTCCCGGGAAGAAACTGTCAAAACCGAGGTCCTTGTTCGGGATGTGCACAGTCACCAAGTGCACCAATAGGGCACCTCTAATAACCCCCATGATACACGTGCATAGATTTAGTTTTGTGATTAAAAAGGTTAAGGACAGAAGTCATTAGTTAAATGATTCATGAAATAGGCCAACATAACATACACTAAAGTGGTGTGTGTGAATTTGGATAGGTATGTGCTTAGTGCACCTTCACCTAAAGCCCAGAAACTACCACACAACGCCTGCGTCTGCGCTAAGACGTTGTCTGACCAGGCGGAGGCGCTAGCGCAATATTTGGTTTTATATGACACCAAACTAGCACTGCCCCACCTGATTCTGACTGACACGCCCTCTACTGCCCCCCCTAGTTGACACCAAACTAGCACTGCACCACCTGACTCTGACTGACACGCCCTCTACTGCGTGCCGGTAAATTAGCAGACAAGCCCAGCCGAGAGAAAAACCACCTTGTTCCCAGTTAAATTGTCATTTCGTCTGCGTTAGCGCTACCACCGGCCTTGCACCGTCCAGACACTACAGCTCTAGGATTCTCCCCTTTGAAAGAAATTGTGTAATACTGTGTGTTATGAAAATATATAAGCAAATGGTGAATGAAGTATGGAGGACCAAAGGGCATAACATTTTTTTTATAATAATGGTCATGAATTGTAAAAGGCAATGAAATTTTTGAAATCTGACAAAACGTCATTATGAAATGATAAATGCTGTAATTGTAACAACGGGAGCGCACCACCCCTCCCGCTCTAGCTCGCCGGCGTATTAACCACCGGCCTGCGGCCGTCCATGCACCAAACGCACCTGGAGCACACGCACCTGTTACCCATCTTCTCATCACCTTACTCCCCTGTCCTATTTAGCCGGGGAGTAGGGGATGAGGAGTTGTCGGTAATTGTTTGGTTCGCAC